>CM039470.1:43269538-43324508 GCA_022433065.1 Begonia loranthoides
TGTCAACATGATTCTTTCCATGTATCACAAACTATACAATTCATTAATTTTGTAATTGAAGAACACTATAAACCCATCATATATTATTCATAACAATTATTGTACATAGCCATAATATGAATAATAATTAGACATACAAAAACATTCTTTCATTGAATTCAAAAGTGTTATAAGTTACAAACTACACTTTTACAATCACATAGACTTGTCACCTAAACCCATATTTACAACATGTTCTTTAAAGGTTTTAGGTGGCAATCCTTTCGTCAACGGATCAGCTATCATTGAGCTTGTACTTATATGCTCAATGCACACCCTTTGTTTTTGTATTTCTTCTTTAACTGACAAGTACTTTAAGTCCATATGTTTTGCTCCTTTCGAGTACTTGTCATTCTTTGAGAAGAATACAGCTGCGGAGTTGTCACAATACAATTTCAGCGGTCTTTCTATACTTTCGACCATGCTAAGACCTTGAATGAAGTTTAGCAGCCACAATGCTTGAATTGTAGCTTCAAAACAAGCTACAAATTCAGCTTCCATAGTGGAAGTGGTAATCGTAGATTGCTTTCCACTTTTCCATGATACGGCTCCTCCAGCTAACAGGAACACATAGCTAAATGTAGATTTCCTCGAGTCTACACAACCGGCGTAATCAGAATCTGAGTATCCAATGACTTCGAGTTGACTCGACTTTCTATACATGAGCATGAAGTTATTTGTTCCTTGCAAGTACCTGAGTACTTTCTTTGCAGCTTTCCAATGATCCAATCCTGGATTACTTTGATAACGGCCTAAGATACCTACTGCAAAACTTATATCTGGCCGTGTACATGTCTGGGCATACATCAAGCTTCCTACTGCTGATGCATATGGAACAAGTTCCATTTCCTTACGTTCCAAATCATTTTTCGAACATTGCATCAAACTGAATTTGTCCCCTTTCTGAATTGGAGCAACACCAGCGGAACACTTATCCATTCTAAATCTCTCAAGAATTTTCTCGATATAACATTTCTGAGACAATCCTAGCAATCATTTCTTTCTATCACGGAATATTTCTATTCCAATAACATAGGTTGCTTTACCCATATCTTTCATTTCGAAATTCTTTGAGAGAAAATCTTTAACGTCATGTAACGTTCCTTTATTGTTTGCAACAAGTAGAATATCGTCAACGTACAATACTAGGATACAAAACTTACTCTCACTGACCTTCATATAGATACACCGATCAACGGTGTTCTCTATAAAACCGTATGACAAAATGGTATCATTAAATTTAATGTACTATTGTCTAGAGGCTTGTTTCAATCCATAGATTGACTTATTCAGCTTACATACCATCTTTTCATTTCCTGGTAAGGAAAATCCTAAAGGTTGATCCATATAAACTTCTTCCTCTAAGTCACCATTAAGAAAAGCGGTCTTTACGTCCATTTGGTGAAGCTCTAAATCATAATGAGCCACCAAAGCCATAACTATCCTTAAAGAGTCTTTCTTTGAAACCGGAGAGAAAGTCTCTTTATAGTCAATGCCGTCTTTCTGAGTGTAACCTTTGGCGACAAGTCTAACCTTATACCTTTCGATGTTACCTTTCGAATCGCGTTTGGTTTTGTAAATCCATTTACAACCAACGCGTTTCTTTCCTTCAGGTAACTCTACAAGTTCCCAAACTTTGTTGTCATCCATAGATTTCAACTCTTCCTTCATAACATTAAACCATTTTTCGGAATCACTACATTCCATGGCTTTATTGAATGATTCTGGATCCTTATCGATGCTCAAGTCACATTTTTCTTCTAGTGAATAAATCACATAGTCATCAGAAATTGCTGGTCTGCTCTCCCTTACAGACCTTCGCAATTCTGTTACTTGTGGTTGATCACTTATGACTTGATCAACGTTAACATGCTCATCATTAGCTCATTCACCTTGCGTGGGTTGAATATCCATTTGTTGTTCCGGTATGTTGTTAGACTGTGATACAACATATGGCACAACAACTTGATGAGAATCATTGGGTGTCGTTTCCGTCACCCGATTCTCTTGGATATTCACATTTCGTGAATCATCACTCCCACTGAACATGCCATTCTCAATGAATCGAGTATTTCCAGATTCTACAATCCTTGTACTATGCTTTGGACAATAGAAAATGTACCCTTTTGACTTTTCCGGATAGCCGATGAAGAAACCACTAACGGTTCTTGCATCGAGCTTCTTTTCATGTGGGTTATAAATCCTAACTTGTGCTGGATATCCCCAAATGTGTAGATGTCTCATACTAGGTTTCCTTCCCGTCCACAGTTCATAAGGAGTCTTAGGAACTGCCTTACTAGGAACCCAATTCAGCAGATATGCAGCGGTCTTTAAACCGTGCATCCACAACGTTATAGGTACATTACTATTATTAATCATACTTCTTACCATTTCGATAAGAGTACGATTCCGCCTTTCAGCTACACCATTTTGTTGTGGTGTACCCGGCATTGTGTATGGTGCACAACTGCCTCGACTTTCGAGAAACCTTGCAAATGGACCTTTGTTTTGTCCACTTTCATTGAATTTTCCATAGTATTCACCACCTCTATCCGATCTCACTACTTTTACTTTTCTATCTAGCTGCCTTTCCACCTCATTGATTAACACTTCTATAACGTTCATCGCTTGAGACTATAACGTGAGAAATCATCTATAAAGGTGATAAAATTCCTTTCTCCATTCCAAGAAGGAATGTCGAATGGACCACAAATATCGGTATGTATCAATTCTAAAAGTTCTTTGCTTCTTGTGGCAGGATACTTTGATGTGTGTTTAGTTTGCTTTCTTTTAATGCAATCTATACACACGTCCCAGTCATCAAAATCTAATTGAGGTAAAATGTTATTTTTTATTAACCTCATTAACATTTCTTTAGAAATGTGACCTAGACGCTTATGCCATAAGAAAGCCGAACTTTCGTTCGTTGCACCGCGCTTTAAGCCAATTATGTGATCTACGTTAAACAGAGATTCTTGAAATTTCTTATCAAGATTAAAGCAATATAAACCATCATTCAAAATACCATAACCATAACAGTATTTTTGTTTATACATTGCAAAACAACCATTACCAATCTTGAAAGAAAAACCTTTACAATCCAATCTAGTAACAGAAATTAAATTCCTAGCACACTCAGGAACATAAAGACACTCTTATAGATCCAGGTGGTATCCGGTATCCAGGATCAGTCTATACGTTCCAGTTCCTTCAATGCGTGCCTTCATTATGTTCCCCATATACAGGAACTTTTCAGCTCCGTTTATGGGATGGATCGAAAGAAATCTCTGCGTAACATGAGAAACATGAGTAGTAGCACCAGAATCTAACCACCAATTATTATTAGGTACTTCTATAATATTTGATTCAAAATATACTGAAACAAATAGTGTACCTTTCTTTTCGAGCCAAGCCTTTCTTTTAAGACAATCTTTCTTTACATGTCTGGCTTTGTTACAGAAGAAGCATTTGATTTCCTTACGGATCTGACCATCATTAATCTTTAATTGGTCCTTTCTCTTCTTCTTGTTCTTTTTACTTGATGACTTTGATGTGCTACCTTTGGCATCCTTCTGCACAGCTAAGTTGACGGTATGAGACTTTAATTTCTTCAACTTTCCTTCCTCTTGAACGAGCATGGCCTTAATCTCTTGAAAGTTCCATTTTTCTTTGATGGTGTTATAGTTCACCTGGAATTGGCCAAACTCAACTGAAAGTGAGTTGATGATGAATTGAACCAAGAATGATTTATTCACATCCATACCCAACGTCTTAAGCTTTGCAGCCAAATTGGCCATGCTTGTTACGTGGTCATGAATGGGTTGAGACCAATCAAATTTCTTGGTCGTCAACTCACTCATTAAGCTTCCCACAACAGACTTGTCAGTAATGTCTGATTGGGAGTATGCCTTTATCTTTGACATGAATTCCTTCGCATCATTTACTTTAGGCATCGATGGCTTAACATTTTCTGCCATCGTCATCCTCATCAAGCCCAAACACAGCCTATTAGACCGCTCCTAAGCCTCATAATAAGACTTGTCAGCTTCCGAAGTGGTCTCAGTAATGGCTGGTGGTCTATCATTAACCAGTGCCAGGTCCAAATCCAATACACCCAGTTGAAACTGGATTTCTTCGTATCAGTCAGCATAGTTAAGACCATTGAACTTAACAGACGAATTACCTGATGCAAACAAATTCATAGTAGCTGCAATTAAAGAAACATGCTCATATCAATACATTGAATAATCTAACCTAACCAGATCCCAAATAAAGCATATAAAATTTCATTAAGTTTACCTTTGGGTAATACTTAAAGAAATGTACAATTCATGATATTATAATCTTTAATTGACTTATAAACATATTTAACACAACATGTTTAACATCTTTGGATGTTTAAACATATCAATTAACTATGTAAACTTGTCACTTTAATGTTATCAGTTATAAGCAATGGTCCACCTTTGGGTGACCTAATAGTTTATAACTAATAAACGCATTTCAATAATATCATAATAATTAAATGAATAAATTACACAATTCAATATTGATCCTTTCAAACTAGGTCACTTTGGCGACTACATAGTTTCTATAAAACAATATATTAATTGTATGAACATTCATTCACTCAATTTCTTTAATTGGACTGTATAATTAGGTGTTGCGGACGACTATGCGGACGTTAAATTGCGTCCGCAATTGCTTACTGTGGTCCGAAACTGCCTATAGCGGACACTAACCTTATCGTCCGCTGCGTCCGTGTGATGCGTCCGGGTGAATCAAAATTACAGATTCATTCCGGACGCATGGCTTAAGCGTCCGCAGCGTCCTAGTTATGCGTCCGCATGAATCAAAACAGATTCAAAACGGACGCAACTTTTCTCGTCCGTACAGTCCGCATCATATGTCCGGATGAGTTCTTTACAAATTCATTTCGGACGCAAATTGTATCGTCCGTAGCGTCCGCATCATATCGTCCGGGTGAATCGTTTTACAGATTCAATGCGGACGATACTTTCATGCGTTCGCGTCGTCCGCACCCTTTCACATATGCGTCTGCATACACATTTTCAACATGAATCATACGTCCGACCACACTTCAGGTCGACCGCATCCTGATACCCACCGTCCGCACGATGAACAGTTCGTTAAAATTTCAACAGAAAACAATTTTCTATCATCCTTCATCTACGAATCCATACATGCATAACATTACGAAACTAAAACTATCATTTCTCATGCATATTACTTTTATAGAAACTCGTTTTCATGGTAAATCAAATTGTATGTTTAACCGTGCTCTGATACCAATTGTAAGCATTTTCCATTCAACTTTTCGGCTTTAATCCCATTTTTATTTACTTTACATGCTTTCAATACTTTTATTCCCATACAACAAGTTTGATTTAACCATTCGAGTTTAAATGAAATACCAACCTTGGTCCATGATATAAAACGTTTTTGATGACGATATTTAGTTCCGTTTATCAACCTTAAAACCTTTCTTTAACTCGTTTCTTCGATGATCCGGAAACGAAGTGTAAAATCCTTAATTTTGTTGAGAGAATTTTCGGTGGAGAGAAGTCAGATTTGTTCGTATATTCAATTATTTTCTCTCCCCTATGTGATTGAAAAAGACACCCATTCAAAGGTAACTTTCCATACATGACTATTCGTTCGTGTCTTTTCAATCACGTCTTTTCAACTATATATTATACATTTTTAATAAGATTAAGGTGAGGGAATTAAAACCCAATTAACTTAATGTATTTAATGCTTAACAACCATCACATTAAGCTCTTTAATGTTAAGTCAATGTGACATTAATTAACATGGACCATATTTACATAGATTATAATTAAATAATCTAACAAGATCCTCTCCCTCCTCTTCTCGTAACCACGTTGCCTTATTGTTGGACGGATAAGAACGTAGTGTAAACTAAAGGAAAATTGAGCGTCTCTCCCTCCAAACGTATAAAAGTTTACAAATTTTGCGCGTGTAGCCGTCAATCATAAAAGGCTCATCTTCCGTCTAAGATCTAAAAGCCGAGATGTCTGCCGGCATTCTTGCACGTATGCACCACACACGCTTCCACTCTGAAATGCGCAGGCAGTTCACGTTAGGAAAAGGCAGGATGATGTCAAAACGCGGGCGACGTGTACGGAAGCATCAAGCAAGCACTAGTTATGGATATTTAATATTATTAAATCAATACAGAAAATAATAATAATAAAGTAGAAAAAGCAGAAAGGGTAGGGGGCGAAGGAAACGGCTTCACGATGGGCGGGCATGGGGCCCGGTCTGTGTTTGATCAGAGCATGCCTCCTGGTTCGCGTCCACTGCTTGATTTTCTCCGGCATCAACACCTTTCGCTTTTGGATCAACGGCTCTGATTTCATGATGTGGTAGCCGCCTTGATCACTTTTGTTTTGGACGGCGAAGCCTTTTCGTAATTCGGCCTGATTGACGTACTTGTTGGGATTCGGTTTGTCTTCACGTGGACCTCCACCGTCCAAACAATCGGAGTAAACTTAAGGCTTAGCCTCTTTTAATTATAACATTATTTTAGGACACAGCAATCTGGGGCCCACGTGCGAACTGCTTCGTAGGTGGGTTGGTCCTCTTCATGGAATCGAAATTTCATATTTTAGTCAATCATCCAACTACAAATCGCCACGTGTCGGAATCACGTGGTACAACGCTGGTACAGGAGGGCCCCGGTTGTCTTCGACGTGTGGGGAGATGGTGGGAGACGGTTAAACCGGCTCGTCGGCAGAGGAGATTTTCGGGAAACAAAATAAAAAGAGGAAATGGTCCAGAGAGTGACACGTGGAGAGGGAGAAAGGTGCGGTGGCAGCTTTGTAGGCCCCACGAAACAACCCCATTTCCTACGAAATTCTTCAGAATGTTCCCATTTTAAGTTGGTTCTATTTTATTTTTTATTTTAAAAATATTTAATTAATTTAATATTAATTCGGACCCGCATTTTTGTCACGTATGAGCGCCACTATTTCTGAAGTCCATACATACTCCAGTTACGATAGACCTATTAATCTAAGTTTAACTACAAACAATTTGGCTAATGAATAGAATAGAATGTATCTACTATTCACTGACAAAATTCGAGAGCGACCTTATTATAAATTTTAAATCAAAACCAATAACAGTTATGCATAAATACTTAATTGTCCATGCCTTAGAATTGCTTAATAATCACATATCCTTACTTAAATCTAGAGAATTGTTAGGATTCAGTCAAATTTAGCTAGTTAAATAAAACTCAGTCTTTCGTGAGACTTTTAATTGAAGACTCATTCTTCTTGTTAGAAGTGGATTGCTTATTTTTCGTTTTTCTGTTTTGCTTTGTAATGATTATAGTTAACTCAGATATTTTCTGTTTTCTTTAAGAAAGTTTCTCTTGTTGAGTTATGGAGTCTAATTTTAATGTTTAGGGTATTTTGCTATATTCACCCTGTTTTCATATCCCTATTTCTTTAGGTATATAAAGATGTAATTAGGGTTTTGGAAGCTGTAGAGAGAAACAGTGGGGGTGAGACAAAAACAAGAAACAACATTTGTAACTCCGTTTTGATCATAGTGAGATCTGTTAGCGGTCAGTGAACGTAGCTCTCAAACTGAGAGTGAACCACTATAAACTGTGTGTTTTCAATTTTGTGTTTTTTCTTGATCAATCGTTTTGATACAAGTCGGATTAGATCGTCTAATCTCAACACTCTAATCCCAACAACTGGTATCAAAGCTTTAGGTTGAAGTGGTTTCGATAATCAGGAATTGATTTGTTGAAAGTATCGAAGGAGTTGGAGTTTTCATACTCAGATCGAACGAAGTTAGGGTTTACAATTTTTGTGAGAAAAATTGTAAATTTGAAAAAGAATTAAAAAAAGGGCAAATTTTTCCCTGCCTGCGTCACCCCTACCTTCTGCGAAGAAGCCGCCGTTGAAGACCAGACCTGTCCGCACCGCTGCCGTCCGTCGCACGCCGCCACCAGTAGCTGACGCCCAAACGTCGCACGCGAAGAACTCAGTCGTCTGCCGCTGTTCGTCGCAGAGGAAGAAGTCCTCTGTCTTCAGAAACCGAAGGTCGTCGCTCGGTTTCGTTGCCCAGACTGCCGCCGTCGCCGATCAGTTCGCCACCGGTAGACCGTCTCTGCCAGATCGTGCGTCGCCTTACGCCGCCCGGCAGGAAGCTCCGAGTTTTTTCACCGGACCGTGAATCGTCCGATCTCCAACCAATTTTCTGTTTTCTGCAGCGACAGTGAAAGTTAAAAAAAAAAAAAAAAGGGGGACTGCACTTTGTGCTGGGTATTGATAAAATGACAAGTGAAGGCAGTACATATGGTATTAGTAAATTTGATGGGACTGATTATGCTTTTTGGAGAATGCAGATCGAAGATTACTTGCATGGAAAGAAGCTTCATATCCCGTTGAGTGAGAAACCGAAAAAAATGGAAGATGCAGAATGAAATCTTCTTGATAGACAGGTTTTGGGAGTCATCCAATTGACGCTAACTAAAAGCGTTGCTCACAACGTTGCAAAGAAAAAGACCAACGCAGGATTAATGAAAGCGTTATCTGATATGTACGAGAAACCATCTGCAAATAATAAGGTGCATCTGATGAAGAAATTGTTCAATCTGAAAATGGCTGAAGGCACTTCTGTAGCAGCTCATCTGAACGAATTTAATACAGTGGTAAATCAGTTGAATTATGTAGAAATCGACTTTGGGGATGAGGTACTGCCCTAATTTTACTGGCATCTTTACCAAATAGTTGGGAATCTATGAGAGCAGCAGTCAGTAATTCAATTGGAAGCTCAAAGTTGGTATTTACTGATGTGAGGGATTGAATTCTAGCCTAGGAAGTTCGAAAAATTGATTCTGCTGAAACATCGACGAGCTCAGCATTGAATGTGGAAAACATAGGGCGAAATAGTAACAGGAGAAAATTTGAAGAAGGGTCACATCAAAAGAGACTGCAAAGCACCGAAGAAGAACAATATTGACAAAAGTGATGGAGCAAATGCAGCAACTGAGGAAATCACAGACGCGTTGATTCTTTCAGTCGATAGCCCAATAGACTCATGAGTTTTGGACTCGGGAGCATCTTTTCATACCACGGCACACAAAGAATTACTTGAAAATTATGTAGCTGGAAATCATGGGAAAGTCTATCTTGCAGATGGTGAGCCACTGGATATTGTTGGCATCGGGGACATAAAATTAAAGACAACAAACAGGTCAGTTTGGAGTATCAGTAAAGTGAGACACATTCCGGGGTTGATGCGAAACTTGATATCAGTGGGCAGCTTGATAGTGAGGGTTACCACGTCAATTTCAGGACCAATGTTTGGAAGGTAACTAAGGGAACAATGATCGTTGCTCGAGGTCAGAAAACAGGAACCCTATACATGACATCTACATGCAGAGATACAGTTGCAATTGTTGACAGTCAAAGCAACACAGATTTATGGCATTGCAAGTTGGGCCATATGAGCGAGAAAGGAATGAAAATTCTTGTCAAGGGTGGTCAGATTCCAGAGTTAAAGTTTGTTGAGCATCAATTATGTGAGAGCTGCATTCTTGGCAAGCAGAAGCGTGTCAGTTTCCTAAAGGTTGGGAAAGAGCCAAAGAAGAAGCGACTTGAATTAGTGCACACCGACGTGTGGGGACCCACAGACGTTTTCTCTCTTGGTGGATTAGTTTATTAAGTGACTTTCATAGATGATTCAACAAGAAAGGTATGAGTTTATTTTTTGAAGAATAAATCTGATGTTTTCAGTGTGTTCAAGAAGTGGAAGACCATGGTCGAAAATGAAACGAGCCTGAAGGTGAAATGTCTAAAATCTGACAATGGAGGTGAGTATATACATGCAGGTTTTAAAGAATATTGTGCTGTAAATGGAATCAAGATGGTGAAGACCATTCCTTGAACGCCTCAAGAAAATGGAGTAGCTGAGAGGATGAACAGAACGTTGAATGAGCGTGCAAGGAGCATGAGATTACATGCCGGACTACCTAAAATTTTTTGGGCAGATGCAGTTAGCATAGCAGCATTCTTGATCAATAGAGGACCCTCCGTACCTTTGAATTTTAAACTTACAGAAGAAGCTTGGAGTGGGAAAAAGGTAGATTTTTCTTTCATGAAAGTATTTGGCTGTTTATCTTATATTCATGTTGATGATTCTAATAGAAGCAAACTTGATCCGAAATCTAAAAAGTGTTTTTTCATTGGCTATGGTGACTCCGAGATTGGTTATCGTTTCTGGGATAATTAAAATCGGAAGATCATACGCAGTAGAAATGTCATCTTCAACGAGAAGGTTCTCTACAAAGTTGCAGTTGGTAACATTTCAAACAGTGGGAGTTCAGTATTGAAAGAGTCTACTGTGGTCAACTTCAGAGATTTTTCAGGAGAAGGTACTCTGACTAGAAAAGAATATTAGAGTATTATTGAAGAAAAAATTGATGAGAATACGGCTCCAGAAGAAAATATGCAAACGCCGATTATAGAACCAAGATGATCATCCAGAACTAGCAAACCAACTTAGAGATGGTCCCCGTCTCTAAATTATATTTTGCTTACTGACAGAGGTGAACCAGGATGTTATGAGGAAGCCAAACAGTCAGATGATTTGATTGAGTGGGAGGCAGCCATGAAAGATGAAATGGACTCACTGAAGTCAAATGAAACCTGGAAATTGACTAAGTTGCCGAAGGGAACGAAAGCACTGCATAACAAGTGAGTTTACCGGATTAAAGAAGAACCTGATGGAAGCAAGAGATTTAAAGCTAGATTAGTTGTCAAAGGTTTTCAGCAGAAAGAAGGTGTAACACCCCGACTTTTTATGAGAATTTAATAAATATAATTAGAGCGTAATTGGTAATAATCAAATTATTTAATAATTATTGGGGTGTTACCAAAGTCGTAACCGTTAAGTTTAATTTAAAAGGAATCATCTGCAGTTAATTAATAAAAATCAATTTAGAAAATAGAATTAAGAAATTTAAATTATAACTCTAATGATTTTTAAACAATGTTTAGGATAAGTCAGGAGTTAAAAATTGGGTCGGCTAATATTCAATACAAATATTTAACATTTAAAAATCTTTTAATATTATTTAAATAGGGTTAAATAATTTCTAATTTTAAGAGAAGAAAACTTAAGAGAGAGAGAGAGAGAGAGAGGCGCCGTGAGGAAGGGGGATCCGAGAGATGGATGCGATCGGCGAGCTCAATTCTCGGCACGGCGACGACGAGCTGGAGTCAGTTGTTGAGACGGCGGTGCAAAGCGGTCTGCCGTCCGACGAGCAGCTGTAGTTGAGTGGCGACAAATCGCGCTAGGGCTCGAGATCGGAGACTCTACCGTGACGATTCCGATGACGAATAACGATTTTCGACGACGATTGGCGATGCCGACAAGCTGATAGTGATCGACAGACGTGGGTTGGCGTCAGGATAGTCGGCTGGTTTGGCGATTCGCTTTTGGCAGGGACGATTCTCGGATCTGCCTTGTTTTGAAGCTCGGATCTGTTGGGTGTTCTTGGTATTCCTCAGGTAACGATGTCTTTCCTGCTTGTGTTGATCTGCAATTTGATGGATATTCTGGATGAATTGTTGGAAGTTGGAAACGTAAACTTGTTAGATGGGCTGACCTTATTGTCTCGTGAGTATGTTAAATGTCTCTGTTGGTTGAATTCTGACTCGTTGAGATTAAGTTGAGGAAATGTGGAGTTATAGGAATTGTGCTCTGTTTCTTGGGAAATTGAATGTTGTTGGTTAAGTACTTTGTTGAATTTGGTTGAGGAATTTAGTTGAGGGATATGTTAAATGGAATTTATGCCTCTTGTTGGGATTGTTTTGAGTGATTAAATGTTGGATGTTATGTTTCGCGTAGGTATCAAGGGATTCCTAGAAATTCTATTTACTTAAGTATAAGGAAGTTTATAAGTCGTGATTAATGATTGAACGTTACTAATTGTGAAGGTATCGGAAAGAGACGAAGGGTAGCGGTTGAGTGTTAACACGCAATAAAGGATTTGAGGTAAGGATTAAGGAGTGTTGTTTTGGCCACGTAGGCCCTACACCACAAGTATGAGTGTGTGAGTTTAAGTGTTAATGTTTTTAAATGTTTGCTACTAGATGTTAAGAATGTTGTTAGTCTCTTGAAATGCTTACTGTTAATTGCTTAGGTGATAGCTCCTCGTACGATTTATTAGTTCCTCTGTGATGATTACTGTTAGTAGTTAATAATTGGTTTAGTCTCCTTGAATGACTTCTTGTTGTGCTTTCTTCGATGTTAGCTTATGAGAAATGATATATAGATTTAGTTGTTTCTGTGAAGATTAGTTGTTGATAGTGTGAATGGTTAGTACTCCATAAATTATTGAGAAATAAGGAATGATAACTAAAGGATGAGGTAGCTTGAATGAATTGATTCTTTTGTTAGCTTAGTATGATTACTGCTAGTTGTTAAGTACGTTAATTGCTATAAACTGTTTAATGTTAGTATTGAAATGCTACTATTAGTGTTAATAGTGTTATTATTGCTCTGTGGAATGCTCTGTGAATTAATGTCTCCCTGTTAATTAACTATCAACATGTTAATTAGGATTACTAATAAATGAAGTATCAAGCATGAAATAAACTAGGTATGATAATTCTTATGTTTTAAATAGTTAACTTGAGCACGTTAGATAAACTGACCATTTTAATTGGATTCAAGAGCATGTAAATTACTTAGGATAATTAACTAGATACTAATTATAATCATCTCGAGTATGTATCCATTGTTTATTGTTTAAAGCATGTTTCCATGGTTAGTTTAGTTTAGTTTAACGAGTACGCTAGTTAATCGTAATCGAATGCTTCTTTATTGTCTATTTATTTTATGCGCAAATTTAATTATAGTTTGTCTTCAATTATTTTTATTTCAACGTGCACTTCAATTTCATAATTAATGTTTTACTTTACTAGAGTGTAGAATGTTAAAGAAAATGAAAAGAGAATAAAGTAACGTGAATAAGTTGAGGGTCTCAAGGATCACACTTATTATGCGAGTGAATGTTTTACAACTGCTTTTGTTATTGTTTTCTTAGTATTGCCTAAGATCTCGATTATGATCACATGGCTTTAGTATGTATTTTCTGCTAAACCAAGTATAGTTAGTTAAGTAGAATAAAAATATGAAATCCACGTAAGAGTTTGTTGATAACTGAATAGAATAATAACTTAGAAATATAAATGTAGAGAGCATATAAATGGGCTAGGATAATTTACATGTCTATTGATAGTGTGCTTTCGATTCTCTTCTGAATGATATTGTTCTATTAATTCAAGCATGTTTTCCTTGTTTCAATTCGTCGTACTTGTTCTCTATGGTGTGCAGTTATTTCATTCTATTATGTGCTCTATTTTCCCTAAGTGTTTTCAGCTACTGTTACTTCATTGATATGTGTTGAGTGTGTTATTCCATTTGGTTGATTACTTTCCATGTTCAATGCGCTTTCATTTCCAGTTACTTCTATCTTAATGTGCACTTTAATTATTATGAATGTTGTATTGTGAAGCATCACGTATCATGTTAGGTTGAGAATGTATGTTTATGCATCATGTAATAGAAACCAAGTAGGGAGTACTCCGAAGGAGTAGTACTCACATGCATGGTGAGGAAAGTAAAATGATAATAAAAAGACAAAGGAAAGGAATGAAAAGAAAAGGGAGTTGGGGGGCGGATGGGGAGCGAGTCTAGTCTGCAACTAGCCGAAGCCCCTCCCACATAGGGTACGGGAGTTCTAGTTGTAAGTAAGAGGCTAGATTCGATCACTATTCCATCATAAAGGAAATCCTCCAATCTCCAGCTCGAAGTACGAGTAAAGAAAGAAAGAAAGGAAAGAAAGAAAGAAAGAAAGAAAGAAAGGAAAGAAAGAAAGAAAGAAAGGAAACGTAAATGAAAGAATTGGTTTGGGTGGCCCTCATTCCAAATGAACTAAAGAGAGGCATTTCATAATTGCATTTCCCTTTTTCCTTACTAAGCCCTTTGGGCTTACAGTTGCTTGTGGTGTAGATGTAGGTACTGTACGTAGAAGAATGCATAGACTAGGAGTAGCAAAAGATAAAGAACAATCAATAGCAAGCAGGGATGATGGATTTGCATGTCGATGGATGCTTATGGTTGGCCAGGCATAAAGGTAAAAAAAAAAAAAAAAATGGTTTTAATCAAGTTGTGTAAGTTGTAATTAACATAAGTTTTAATTTAAAGTGTTTTAAAGTTGGTTAGTCTTTACATTCAAATGATTAATGTTTCAGTTAAGTTTTTAAATGATGATTTTATTCACGCTTCCGCATAAGTTTTACAAAAACAATGAGATTTCATAACGAGTTTTACAAAAGAGTTAGTAGCGATCCGGTAGACGCACTCTGATAAAGATTTTCAAAAAGAAAATTTAAATTTTCACGCATTTTAAAGAATTATGAAAATCTGGGTCGTTATAGAAGGCATTGACTACACTGAGATTTTCTCACCAGTGGTGAAGCTGACGACGATCAGAATTGTTTTGAGTTTTGTTGTGAAAGAAGATCTTCATTTGCAGCAAATGGATGTGAAAACTACTTTCCTTCACGGCCGTTTAGATGAAGAAATCTACATGCATCAACCACAAGGTTTTGAGGTGAAGGGAAAAGAGGAGTTTGTGTGTAAACTTCATAAAAGTTTGTACGGTTTAAAACAAGCTCCAAGACAGTGGTACAAGAGATTTGACAGCTTCATGAACAGTAAGAACTTCGTGAGATGTGAAACCGATTACTGTTGCTACATTAAAAGGTTTGATACTTCCTACATTATACTGCTCCTTTATGGTGATGATATGTTAATTGTTGGAGCAAGCTTGACTGAGATTGACAGGCTGAAGAGGGAGTTATCTAAAGAATTTGCTATGAAGGATTTGGGTGCTGCAAAACAAATTCTTGGAATGAGAATATTCAAGGATAGAGGTGTTCTCAAACTTTCTCAAGAAGACTATGTGAATAAAGTTCTTACAGGTTCAATATACAGAATGTGAAACCAGTTACTACACCTTTGGCTAGTCACTTCAAACTATCTAAAGATCAATCACCATCGACCGAGGAAGAGAGGAGCTACATGACCAGAGTTCCATATGCCTCTGCCGATGGTATTCTTATGTATGCGATGGTTTGTACACGGCCAGATATTGCACATGCAATGGGAGTTGTCAGCAGGTATATGAGTAATCTAGGAAAACAGCATTGGGAAGCCGTAAAGTGGATCTTGCGATACTTGAAGGGAAGCTCAGGGTTTACTTTATGTTTTCAGAAGTCATATTCTAGTCTGGATGGATATGTTGATGCTGATAATGGTGGTGATATTGATAGTAGTAAAAGCAGAACTGAGTATGTTTACACTCTTGGTGGTACCGCAATCAATTGGGTCTCGAAGCTTCAAGATGTAGTTGCTCTTTCTAGTTGTGAAGCAGAGTACATTGCAGTGACAGAAGCCGCGAAGGAGATGATGTGGTTACAGCCTTTTCTATGAGAATTAGGCCAAAACTACGATGGGAGTATATTGCATTGTGACAGCCAGAGTGCCATCCTTTTGGCAAAGAACCCAGTTTATCATGGCAAGACAAAGCACATACAGGTACGCTATCATTTTATCAGATCCATTTTAGAAGATGGTGTGTTGGCACTTGAGAAGATATCATGGAGTCGAAATCCAGCCGACATGTTGACGAAAGCTGTGACTAGTGAGAAGCTGAAGTTGTGCGCAACTTCAGTTGGACTTCTTGGATGAGATATGTGCATGATGCCGCTGCAGATGGAGAGATGATGTGATTAGTCTCCAAGTGGGAGATTGTTGAGTTATGGAGTCTAATTTTAATGTTTAGGGTATTTTGGTATATTCATCCTGTTTTCGTAGCCCTATTTCTTTAGGTATATAAAATGTAATTAGGGTTTTGGAAGTTGTAGAGAGAAACAGTGGGGGTGAGACAAAAACAAGAAACAACTTCTGTAACTCCGTTTTGATCATAGTGAGATCTATTAGCGGCTAGTGGACGTAGCTCTCAAATTGAGAGTGAACCACTATAAACTGTGTGTTTTCAATTTTGTGTTTTTTCTTGATCAATCGTTTCGATACAAGTCGGATTAGAGCGTCTAATCTCAACACTCTAATCCCAATATCTCTCACTATTCTTCATTTGGTATCAGAGTCATCCAAAAGGCTTATTAAAGTATTTGGGTGTGATAGAAAATGGAATTCCTAATGCAGCAGAATGTGCGATTCTTATTGATGGACAAAGAAAATTTATGATGAGCAGAATTTGAAGGATCTTAAAGCCAAGAATTATCTATTTCAAGCTCTAGATCGTTCTATTTTGGAGACAATCATCAACAAAGACACATCAAAGAATATTTGGGATTCCATGAAGCTGAAATATCAAGGAACATCTCAAGTCAAGCGTGCTAACTTGCAAGCATTACGGAAGGAGTATGAAATTCTCCATATGAAGGAAGTGTTGTGGTGGAAACAATACAATTGAAAATGTCCATAATAGAAAGAAAAAAGAAAACACAAATTTACGTGGTTTAGACAAATACAGTCCTATGTCCACGGAGATAATCGCCGATCACTTTTATTAATATGGCCAGAGTACAAGAACCAAATCTTTTACATCAAGAACACAACAAAAAACAATCTCCAAGACTTTACAGAGAAAACCCCCTCTCACTTGAATAACCCTTTTGTTTTTAACCTCTCTCAATCGCCGATTTACTTAGCATGTTTTAATTAGTATATTTTCGCTTCCGCTATGTTTTAATAAATGATTTTCATAACGAATGAAATGAATGGATTTGACGCTCGGTTTTAGCACTCTAATTATGAAGGATTTTAATTGTCTTACAAAAGTTTCAAATTTTACACATGTTTAAAAGCTTATGAAAAACCAGGTCGTCACACCATTACTGGTGCACGATATTTTTTTATAATAATTGATGATTATAGCCGTGGATTTATTTTCTTAACACTAAAGCTGAGGTGTCCACCTATTTTCAATCTTTCATTTCCATGGTACATACTCAATTTAAAGTTCCCGTTAAATGTGTTCAATCTGATTGTGGAGGAGAGTTTACTGCTCTCACCAAATTTTTCCAATTGCAAGGTATTCTCATAGAATTTCTTGCCCTTACACTTTTGCCTAGAATGGGCGCACTGAACACAAAAACCGTCACATTGTGGAAGTTGGACTCTCATTGTTATTTTAATCCAACACACCCCTCTCCTATTGGACATTTACCTTTCATACTGAAGTTTACTTGATAAATTTTTTACCCACTCCCCTTTTGAACAATGTCTCCCCCTATCAACTCCTATTTCATAGAAAACCATCTTATGATTAGTTCCGTGTCTTTGGATGCTCTTGTTTCCCTTATATCCGCCCTACAATTCAAATAAACTTCAGCCACGCTTTGTTGAGTGTGTTTGGGGCATAGTTATTGACATAAAAGATATCTTTGCCTTCATTTGTCATTAGGTCGCATATATTTATCCCATCATGTCACATTTAATGAGCATGTTTTTCCCTTCTCTAATTCTCTAGTCTCACCCTCATTCACTTCTCCTTCTCATACATCTTTACGTATCTTCTCTCTGCCCAATTTTCCTTGTACACTATGACAGCCGCACTTGCCATCTTCCCCTAGTTCTTCCTCTCCTTCTTCTTCTTCATCTAATTCTACTTCTGTCCTTCCACTTCTGCCCCATCTTCTTTTATTCCCTCTACATCATCTGGTATTCATGACTTTAATATTAGAAATAGTTCTTGTCTTACTAACGTTCATTCAATGCAGACGAGAGCCAAATCAGGAATATTTAAACCAAAGGTTTTATTATCTACTGCTCCTAACAATTATTTGGAGCCATCATCATACTAACAAGCTCTTAATAGTTATCACTGACATCATGCTATGTTCGACGATCTTCAAGCTCTTCATCACAATCAAACCTAGATTTTGGTTCCTCCTCCTCCTGGCTGCAAAATAATTAGCTCAAAGTGGGAATTTCAACATAAACAAAATGTTGATGGCACATTTAATCGTTACAAAGCTCGGCTTGTTGCCAAGGGGTATGTTCAAACTGCAAGTCTGGATTATTTTGAAACTTTTAGTTCTGTTGCCCAACATACCACCATTGAGATTATATTATCTCTTGCTATCTCTATGGACTAGCCTCTCAAACAGCTGGATATCAACATTATCTTTCTTAATGGAGATTTAATAGAAGTTGTTTACATGTCCTAGCTACCTGGTTTTATTAATCCTGACATGCCCTCTCATGTATATCTCCTTAAAAAAGCTTTATATGGATTTATGCAGTCTCTACATGCATGGTTCAAGCTCAATCAAGCTTTATTACAATGGGATTTTCTTATTTTTCGTGCAAATCCTTCAATGTTCTACTTTCACTCTAGCATTGTTATCTTGATCATTCTGGTTTCGATATAATTCTCACTTGCACCAACTTGTCTAGCATTGATCGTCTTATTTCCCTTTCTCAAGTCTCGATTTGCCCTCAAAGAGCTCTGTGCTTTACACTACTTCTTGGGCATGGCTGTCATAAGGTCAGATTCTACTCTCAAATTGAGCCAATCCAAATATATTCTTGATCTATTAGCTTGCTCAAATATGCAAAACTCAAATACAGTTCCAACGCTAATGATTACTGGGCCTATATTGTTCAAGTCCTCTAGTATTCCATTTCAGGATGGTTCACTTTTTCGCAGCATTGTTGGTGGACTTCAATATTGCACAATCTCTCGTCCTGACATATCATTTGTTGTCAACAAAGTTTCTCAATTCATGCATGCACCCACGAATATCCATTGGCAAGCTGTGAATTGAATCCTTTGCTATCTAAAGGGTACTTTACACTATACGATGCCGATTGGGCTTCTTGCCCCGATGACAAGAAAAGCACAGATGGATATTGTGTTTTTCTTAGCCCAAGTATTATTTCTTGCACATCTAACAAACAGAAGGTTGTCTCTCTCTCGTCCACTGAGTGCAACTTACCTTGCATGCAACCCGATTCTTCATTCAAAATTCAAATATGTTGAGCTTGATTATCATTTTGTCCGTGATCACGTTCTTCAAACACAAATAATTATTAGTTCACCATATACCGTCTAATGCCCAAGTTAGGGGTGGGCATTTCGGGTTCGGGTCCGGTTCTGGACCGTCCCGAACCGAGTAGTCGGTTCTCGGTTCTGAAAAACTGGTACCGAACCCGGAACCGTTCGAGTCTGGAACCGAACCGGAACCCGAGGTCGGTTCCGGGTCCAGACCCGGCGGTTCTCGGTTTCGAGAACCTGTTAATTGAAGAAATGAGAGAAAAGAAATGAGGAAAGAAGAGAAGGGGGAGAGTGCGGGTGAGAGGTCGAGAGAAACCAAGGGAGCGTGATCAGGAAGGAGATGATGGCGAGCGACGGACGATCGAGGCGACGGTGGCTCGGTTGTGCGTTGTCCAGCTCATGGCGGTGACGGCGAGGCAGCAGGCGACACGACGAACGACAAACACGAAGCTAGGCCTTTGATGTCTCAACCTTCAATGTTGGAATTGGAGTTCCAGATCTGGAGTTGGGAGGGAGGGACTCTAGATCTGGAGTTCTAGATCTGTCGTTGGGAGGGAGGGAGGGACTCCAGATCTGGAGTTCTAGATCTGTCGTTGGGAGGGAGGGAGGGACTCCAGATCTGGAGTTCCAGATCTGTCGTTGATGCAGATAAAGATCTGGAACTTCTCACTAAGAAGTTCCAGATCTGTTGTCGTCGAGCAGAGTGATTTTGGGGGGTAGGGACAGAGTGAACGAGTATTTTGGGGAGGGGGAAGGAAGGGAGTGTCGGTTCTTCTCAGGTATTGGCTTGAGGAACCGCGAACCCATACCTGGAACCGATTGTAAAACCTGAGAATTTTCAAGAGTAAAATTCGCATGTAAACTTTTCGCATTAATATTTGGTCATAACGTTGAGAGTTTGATCCAAATTGTCGCTGACCGATCACGTGCGAAATTTTGATCAATTAATCAAATTGATGAAATTGGATATAGCCGATTAAATAATTGAAAGAATGGTTTTGGAGAATTAAATTGGATCGATAATAAATGTCAAGCAATTTAATCAGAAGTTGGTTGATTAATATATATATATATATATATATATATATATATATATAAAAAGTTAAGATAAAGGAGGAAGAATTAAAATAGGAAAAAATGAAATGTAAAATTAAGAGGAGAGAAGATACAGATTACGAAAAGAAGAAAATTGGAATAGGAGAAAGAAACGTTTAAAAAGGAATAAAAAGAAAATTGATTGAAAATTTAAAAAAAAAAAGAATGAATGAAGGACGTGGCAGACTTGAAGAATTAAAGAGAGGAAGGAATAGGGTCTTTTCATTTTGGGTTTTCTGCTTTATTTCGGCCGCCAGAGAGAGAGAGAAAATTGCAGGGGAGGGAGAGAAGCATTCCGACCGGCGAGAGACGTCGCAAGGAGGCGACACGACGACGGTTGTTTTGTCCTCGTGTTCGGCGTGGGAAGCAGCTTTGCCATCCGAGTAGACGAAGGCGAGCTCTCGGTAGTCGGTGGCTGCGGGCTTCTGAGCATGGGCGACGATCACAGCTCCGACGAGGCTGAGCTGTCGGGACGTCGAGCCGCTGAACCATGAAGCTCCATTTCCTCCGATTTTGAGACTCCGATTAAGGTAAGGATGTTGTGCATTTGGTTTTTTTGCCACATTGAGTTTGTTTATTGGATTATTGATGAAAAACCATGGAAAATCCTGATGATTATTGTTGTATTGTTCATACTCGGTTGATGGGTATTGTTGGATAATAATGTGGAGTCTGACTGTTTAATGCCGAGCGCTAGGATTTATTTGGGTTTTGCATTCGGTGTTTTGTTGGTTCAGAGATGGGTTTCGAATTGCAAAATAGACTTTTGAATATTGTTGGGTTGATGGGTTTCTCACGAATTAGCCCTATAGTTTTTGCCATCTTACAGTGATGCATATTTAGTCATAATGCTGTTTGGATTTTTGTTTTGGATGTTGATTTGGTTCTCTAATGCTGTTGATGAGTAATGTCGTGAGTTAGAGGCCTTGTTTGATTCTGTTATTGTTTTAGAAGTTTTGGACGCTGTTGAGTTGGAGAGTTATAACTGTTGGAGAATGGAGATTCATAGTGTGGTTAAATCGTTGAATGCTGAATTCTTTTGATAGTTGGACACTAAGAAATTTCTGCCCTTGTAATTGCCACTACTTCACAGCTGTGCTTATTTTAACTTATACTCTCTAATTTGATAATGATGAAAAGCCAAGAAATAGATGTATTTGGTTTATGCTCACGGGTTGGGGCTGTGTGTACTGCTTAAGTTGAAAAGGACTTTTAAAAGTCTATGATACTCACTGTTTGAAAATTTTGTTGTGATTCTTAGATGAGACATATATATGATGGTTAGGTCCTGTAGGATCCTTTCATATGTTCATTGAGAGTTATTGACAAGAGTGATTGTTCATTGACATATTGTAGGCTCAAACAAATTTGTGGACTACGAGCCGGTGCTTGAGGTTATTGCTCCTTCGTTTAAAAGGAGAGATCGCTAACGAGGTAGGGACTTTATACTTAGTTGCTTGCATCGCATTGCATAGTTTTCAAATTAAAAACCTATTTTGTGGAATACCACACATGAAAAACCTAACGGGGACTGTTCGACAGCACGTCAGCTTTTTATACTATATAAGTACGAAAGTTTTACACATTTACTTTCGTGCATTGGATTTCATGTTTTTATATGATGATTATAACTTGTTTGGGATAAATCCTCCTGACACTTTGGACGGTCGCGAACGTCAAAGTATCAAGGGGACATCCCCTATACATCTCCTGCTACGTGGAGATGTTTTGTTTGCCCGCTGTGTGAAAATAGGAGACTTTGGAAAGGTAATGACTGCTTCCATGGGTTGCAAATCCCTAAACCTGATCAGGGTGTTATATTTTTATCTGTTTATATTACGAGCGTGTCGTAGCGAAAATTGCACGACAACTTGGGTGACGAGTTGAGTCTACGGACCACCGTCATTTTTCTCTTCTCTTTCCACCAGGCTCATGAGGTGCTGCCCGGAAACGGTCGCCGCCTTTCTGTGTGTTTGTTCGGGGGATTCCATGAGTGTTCCTCCCTTTTCACGGATTACGGTTTCTGTGATAAAACACGACGATGATATTTTAACATATAGCTGTCTACGTATACAGTCATGTTTTTTTTTTAAATATCTCGTCGGAGGCCTTGGGCTTGATTTCCTTGAGACAGAAAGATTTTAAATGTTTTATTAAAATGTGCATGATTCCTCAAAACTCATGGTTTTCAAAAAAAGGTAAAACAAGTTTTACACATGCATAGTATTTAGTATAAATTCCATACTGAGCTAGTCACTCACCCCAATCGACTTATTTTTTCCAGGTTAGAGTATTGGTTGAAGGCTCTATTGCTGTTTTAATTTATTTTATTTCCTTAGTTAAACTCTTATTTATTCATAAGTGTGACACAGGACGATTATTAAAATTTAGTTTGGATGATTGTGGACATGCTTAACTTGATTGTTGGATATTCTGGATTATATGCACAATATCATTTGGACTTTAAGGTTGATTTTTTTTCTCATTAATTATTATTCTCGCAATCACTAAATGGACCGTGTCCTATCACATGTGGGTTACGGCTGGGTATTCATACAAGTCTTTCGCAACAATTTAACTAGCCTTAGGTTGGGCGATCGGGTCTTCTATGAAGACCGGGTCGTTTGGCCCGGCGTTTCTGTCCGGCCCCCTTCCGGGTCGTGACACCGATGACCAAAACCGAACTCGATTAAAATTCTTTTATGGAGCCGAGTACTGGAACCGAACCCGGAACCGAGGTCGGTTCCGGGTCTGGTTCCGGTTGTTATCGGTTCCTGCCCACCACTAGCCCAAGTTGTTGATGTTCTTATAAAACCCCTTGGAGTGTCCAAATCAACAACTTTCCATTTAAGCTTTGCTTTTACCCACCTTAAACTTGCGGGAGGATGTTAACTTAACTATGTCCAAAGTTGTTAGGTTGTTATGATCACACCATATTTGAAAATATCATATGGATAAATTAGTTAGGATTGATTGTCTATATATGTACTCATTATTGTGTAAAACAAAATATACGAGAAATACAATTTTTCTTAGAAAACTCTCTCATTTGCTGTTTTGGGTCGAAGAGAAATTTAATTAATTATTTTATTTTTGTTTTTGGCAGTACAATTCAATCATTTGGTAGGAAAAGACATCACCGAAACGTGGAAACTATCGAATCCCATTCGCGAGTTTTGTCTACGACCCGGTTCATAGAACTGGAGGAGCGTAAAATATATGAAAATAATTGAAATAATTAAATCAACTGCTGAATCACTCACCGGAGACGGTGGAATGCAAAGGGTACGATGCACTCATCGGCTTTGATGGTATTGCCGCTGCTGGAGCAGAACTCATACTCAAGCCCAACCCTCTTTCAAAGCAATTCATACCAGCCCACTTGCCTACCCAGCCTACCTCTTTCCCAACCCATCGGCCCATGGATCTGAGTGGCTTTCCACCCCAGTTCATTCCCAGGCCACCCGGATGTTTGTTCCGCTGAGGCCCCAGTTTGGACACGAAATTAAGCCTATCTTCCAGCCCAACCCATCTTAGTCCACTTGCCTTCTTCATTTTTAGCCTAGCACAACACAGCCCACTGCCCTAGCTCACTCCGCCTAGTTCAGTCCGCTGTCCAAGTTTGGAACAATTCCTTCTGGTTTATTTCCAACCCAGCCCATCATCAATTAGCCACAGCCCCTCATCATCAATTAGTTCATTCCAACCCAATGTGAGCCCAGTTCAGCCAACTGGCTCCGTTTGGTCCATTTCATTGTAGTTTCCCTACCCAACCCATCCTAGTTCATTCCCAGCCCTCATCCCACTGCCCCTTACTCGTCACCAAATCAACAATAGACTTCTCTTGAGAATCTCTTCTTCGTCAATGAGATTAAATTGGTTAATTAATTAATGCTAAAGAGATTTGTTGTGGACCCCACCAAAGATACGGCCTTGGGTTTTAGTTACTGTGGTGGGCCCGATCAATGCGGCGCGAGTGAGCCCAAAATATAAGATTGACATGGCTGTCCAAACGTTTTACCACTTTCACAAATAGCACGCGCGTTCTTGATAGAATCCGAGGATCAAAGAAGAGATCTATGCCGTCCATTTACATGAGTGATAACAAAGAGAGTGGGTCTAAAGTATAAAAACAAATCCAAGACAAGACAACCCGCAATTCGTGCGATTCGTTTTCTTTACGAGAAACAATGCATCGATCCCTGTCACGGCACGTGCAAATATAGTTATTTATTGTTTCTATAATGACAATTATTATGTTATTAATTAAGCTAATTAATTAATTAAATTACTACGCTGCCGCACCGTCATATAGTTGTCACGCTATCACTCCTCGATAGGTTTTTTAAGTGTCACATTTTTATGATAATCTCATATTGTTATTCCAAATTAATTCACTATTAGAAAGTAAATTTAAGATGACTAATATCAAGAGGATTAAATAGCTAATAAAAACAAAAAAATGCATGGTCTCTTAATTGAATTGTGAACAGTGGGGCTGTAACATCTTCAATTTTTCCAACACAATATTGTTTGTTTGGGTCAAAGTTTGCACAATTTTATTTTTAGGGTTAATCAAAAACGCGTTGTATTAAGTAGAGAAGAAAACTCCACTCATAAAACCATGCATTTTTCATTTTTATCTACTGATATGGGTCGGACTTACACTTGAGTTATTCTTTTCTTCACATGGTGAGTTGCTATAGGGACCTACTATATTTCATGGTTCGTCGAGCGAGACTAGCGTAACCTAGTTATAATTATAAATGCTTTCATTATTATTATTATGGAGACAAATTTTCAAAATGGAAGACATATTTATTTGACTATGCTTTTAATTTAATTTTCTTATTTTATAAAGTAGTTTTTGTCACAAGTTGCCAAATATAATATGTGACTGGCTGTTCATGCGCCTAATTTTCTCTATAATATTTAATTTTGAGCCAAAGAGAATATGGGATAGCAAGAGACAAAGGTAATCCGATTTGATTGAAGTTGCAAAATGACAAAAACAACAAAGTGTGTTTACTCATAGTTTAAAGACAAGCATATCTTTTTTAACTTTTTTGTCAACCAATTTCATGCCACCTTTTCAAGTCATTGACTGGATTCAGTCTACTGTGATTATACTATATAGTTTTATGGGTTATGAAAATATGTACCGAGGGTGTTTATGCCACGTACAAAACTCTCCAATGAAGAAAGAATTTAGGGATGAGAGATTATAATTGATTTTATCAGAATAAAAATAATTAATTTTTGTTACTATTTGGATGAAACTGTTATTTTTGAAAGTTCACACTTATGTTTCTCCGTGCTGTTTTCATCTCTCTACGTCTACTTTTTCTTTCCTGCCTCATCTGGCTCCTGTTTGCCATGGATGATGTCCAGCCTCTTTTCTTGGGACGAACAAAAGAGGAGTAGAGAAGAGAGAGAGAGAGAGAGGGTCTTCTTCCTTTGGTGCTGAAGTGCAGCGGAATTTTTTGTGGAAGTTTAGAGAAACAGAGTGGGGGTTTTGTGAGAGAGAGAGAGAAAGAGAGATGGAGGGCTCTGGAGCACCGGACGGAAGCAATGAAGCTGTAGGGATGATGGCCCTTCATGAAGCTCTTAGAACTGTCTGCCTAGATTCAGATTGGACTTACTCTATTTTCTGGACCATCCGTCCTCGCATGTATCTCTCTCTCGCTCTAGTAATTTTTGCACCTTTCCCCACTTAGATTAGGAGCTATTTAATTGGTTTACTCCGTTGATCATTGCAGAAGAGTCAGAGGTGGTAATGGGAGCAAAGTTGGCGACGACAGTGGAAGCTTGTAAGTCCATTTTCTCACTAACCAGCCACGCAGAAAGTAGAAAAACCTTCTTTCATGAATTAATGGACTGCTTTAATTACTCTTTTCTTTGTAAACTGACGAAGGATGTTGATGTGGGAAGATGGGTTTTGCCGAGGAAGGGTCTCCGATTGTCCTGAAGAGGACCCTGTCAGAAAAGCCTTCAGCAAAATGTCCATTCAGTTATATAATTATGGCGAAGGGTGGGTACTGGGTAGGTGTTTGTTTTTTTAGTTTCTTTCTCTATACTCCTCCATGTAGGAATCCATATCCAGAGAAATGAGCTCGTCATCAATGGCGGAATTTACTGGATTTTTATATGATCAGGTTGATGGGTAAAGTTGCTTCAGATAAATGCCATAAATGGGTATTCAAAGAACCATCTGAATGTGAACCAACCATCTCCAGCTACTGGCAAAGCTCTTTTGATTCTGTATGTAATTTCATCTCTTTCTTTTTTTAAATACAACTGCCGAGTAATACCGGCGTGAAATTTTTATTTTGATGATACATATTGCAGATTCCTTCTGAGTGGAACGATCAATTTGATTCGGGAATTCAGGTGATATTACGTTGGATATATGTTTATCCTATTTGCATATTTCTATGTTTTGATGAATTTTTCTGCAGACAATTGCTGTGATTCAAGCTGGACATGGCCTTCTTCAACTTGGTTCTTGCATGATTGTGAGTTTTTCTTTCCTGAATCCCATTTTGGTTGATATGAGTTATGAAATGATGATTGATCTTACTGATCGAATCGAAATACTGAATTTAGATTCCTGAAGATCTTCAGTTTGTGCTGAGAATGAGACATATGTTCGAATCCCTCGCCTACCAATCCGGCTTTTTCCTCTCGAAGCTTTTCGCTTCGTCCTCTTCCTCGCCGATTCCGTCTTGCCCTCCTCCAAACTTCTTCAATTGGCCGGTTCAACAACCTATGCCCACGCCTCACTATCCAACCTCGATAGGGATCGAATTGCCTCCACCTAATTCGTCCGAAATACGACTCCAAGAAATGACGGGAGAGGAAATGCGCGAGAGTGAGATCAAATGGCCGAGCGGTTTGTCCATGCTCGATGCACTGGCCGGCCGGGCTGAAACGGCCGGGCTTTTGTTCGACGATTTAGGAAGCAAAAACGATCAAATTCACCAACAAATGACGCTCGAATCGGACGAGACTAAGAGAAGAGATACATTGGCTTCGAAAATGGCTACCATATCGTCGTCATCTTCGCCTCCGATAAGGCACCAAAATCCGGAGGGTTTGTTCCAAGATGTGATGGAGACCTTCTTGAAGTGAAGACTGAAGATTAGCTGGATTAATTAGACAAAGCTTCTGTATTTTCTGCTTAAATTCTACTGTTTGTGATGAAACTCTCATATTTTCATATGTTTATTTTGTAGTCAGCAACTTAGATTTGATGTGCATTTCTTGTTCTTTGTTCTTATATCAGTCCAATCCAATGAGTGAAAACTTTTGAAATTAATAATATTTTTTAGAGGTACTTGTGTCCAATTTAACTGGTCAGATTTACGCTGCAAAGTAATAATTAAAATAATTATAAATAGTTGAAATAAAACATTAACTTCATTAATGAATTATTAATATATCAAGTGAAATTAGAATGAAAAATAAAATTATATTATTACATGAAATAAATGATTGTTTATTTACTTGGATTTAGTTAAATAATTTAAATAGAAAATTAAATTATTATCATGTAAAATTCTCTTGCATTGTATATTATGTATTATGTTATACGGGCACACCAAAAAACTATATTAGATGAGTTTGGCCCAATCCCAAAAGGTGAGTCGAGCCTAAATTGAACCAAGTTAAACCGACTTGCTTAATTTCTCTCCTACTTATACACTTTCTTTCACTTCTCTTATATTTATTTCTCTCCTACTTTTACACTTTTTCTCTCTCTTTTTTTTTTTTGAGATGGGACAAAAAACACTTGTTTTCCTTACTCTTTTTCTTTTCAATAATATAAATCTTTTTATTTCTTTATACCATATATTATATAAATATTATATTGAATTGAGTAAAATATAATATATCCTAACATATGTGATAATGTACAAGCACATCACATACATACTATTTTTCTTCCAAGTTACACTACACTTATCTTACAATCACTCTGTTGGGAATATTAAGAACCAGAACAAATAAATTATTGCATCGGTAGAAAGAGAGAACAAAAACAGAGACTTATTCAACTGATGTTTTTATTCAACTCAATAATTTAAAGAAGACCATAGACACATTTTTTAAAGGATTACAACTAACAGAGTATAGCTGAAAATGCTTCACGATAAACAAAGTTTAATGGCACTATATTTGACTAACTGAATGAGCTTTCAACACTCCCCCTTGATTCAAAATTGTACACTCTAAGTTTGCTTCTGAATTAGACATGTTTGTCTCGAGAGAATGATTTTGTTAAAATATCAACCACGTGTTTGTTTGTGTTGACATACTTCAAGATAATCGATTCATTTGACACAAGCTCTCTAATAAAGTGAACTTGAATGTCAATATGCTTTGTCCTTACGTGATAAGCTAGATTTTTTGCCATTGCAATTGATGTTTATTGTCACAATAGATTGTTGTTGATTTATTTTGGTCTTGATTGATGTCAGCTAGAATTCTTTTCAACAAAATTGCTTGACATGC
The DNA here is from genome assembly GCA_022433065.1 of Begonia loranthoides. Lineage (NCBI taxonomy): Eukaryota > Viridiplantae > Streptophyta > Magnoliopsida > Cucurbitales > Begoniaceae > Begonia > Begonia loranthoides. Next base: position 43,298,355 of record CM039470.1, read on the forward strand.
TGATGAAGCTACAACAACATATTCAGCTTCCAATGTTGACAAAGTTGTTGTTTCTTGCTTTTTTTTGAACTCCAGTATGTGGCAGCTGTTTCGAGATTAAAACAGTAACTCGAAGTATTTCTTCTGTCCTCTAAACATCCAGCCCAATCACTATCGCTGAAGCCGCTTAATTCTAAATCTGAAGCATGACCAAACCATAAACCAATATCAGTTGTACCTGCAATATATTGCGACACTCTTTTGGTAGCTCCAAGGTGATGCTTTGATGGACAATGCATAAATCTAGAAATAACTCCAACTGCAAAAGCTATATCAGGTCGTGCATGAGTTAAATAAATCAATCATCCAACCAAACTTCTGAAATATTTCGCCTTTGCTAGTTCGGTGCCATCATCAACTTGTAATTTCTCATTTGAATTCATAGGTGTTGCTGCAAGTTTGCAATTTGACATTGTAAATCTTTTTAATAAATCAGTGGCATACTTCTTTTGTGACAGAAAAATTCCATCTTCAACCTGCTTCACTTCCAACCCAAGAAAATAATGCAATGGGCCTAAATCGAACATTTCAAAAATTTTCTTCATACAGATTTTGAATTCATCAATGCATGAAGAAGAAGAGCTCATACAAATCATATCATCCACATGTAGACAAACAATGAGAATTTCATTTTTACCTTGCTTCTTCAGATAAAGAGTGGATTCATTCTAACTTCTTTCAAATTCACTCTCATTGAAATATGAGTCTATTTTGTTGTACCATGCTTGGGGAGCTTGCTTCAACCCGTATAAAGCTTTTCTCAATTGATATACATGATCTTCTTTGCCCGCAACAATGAACCCTTTGGGTTGCGAGACAAACACCTCCTCTTTAAATTCGCCATTCAAGAATGCAGACTTTATATCAAATTGATATATAGACCAATTCATATGAGCAGCCATGGCTAAGAGAGTTCTCACCATTTCAAATCGTGCAACGAGAGAAAACATTTCTTCATAATCAACACCGTGTTGTTGTGGATAACCCTTCACTATGAGCCTTGCTTTGTGTTTTTGGATGCTGCCATATGCAAGATATTTTGTTCTAAATATCCATTTAATTCCAATAACATTTTTACCTTGAGGTTGCTCGACCAATTCTCATGCCTCATTTTGTTGTATTGCTGCAAATTCCTCCTTCATTGCATTGTGTCATTCTTGTATGTTCACTGTTTCTTCAAAAGTTGTTGGATCAGCAACAAACAAGGCCTGGGTAGTCTCATAAATTTCAGCCAACGATCTTAATTTTCTTGGAGGAGTATCATCTTTAGATGAACTGTTGTTTCTTGATGACATGTTGGGTGAAGTTACAGGAGTTAAATTGTAACACCTCGACTTTTTATATCGGGGTATTAGCAAGGACGTAGTCAAAGCGTTAAGTCAAGGAGTATTTCTGGTAATGTTTTCCATTTTACGCGATGTAATTTAATGATGGAGTGATTAGGACATTACGTTGCGTATTTATACATGTCATTTTATGACGTGTATTTATGAGAAAATGTTATGGAATAAATGTTAAGTGGAAAAAGGTGAGGAAATGTTGTCCAGGGCGTTTTCAGACGCCTGCGGATGAGTCATGTCGTCCGCAAACATTTGGAATGTCGTCCTGAGGATTGGGAGCACTCAGGATGCGATTTTGCATCCTGACTTCACTATGTCGCAGACTTTCGGACGAGTCTGGATGAGTGCAGACGTGGTAATGCCTCGTCTGAATTGAATCTTTCATAATCCTGGATAGTTCCAAATGAGTTTCGATGAATGCAGATGTGGGGAGACCTTGTCCGATTTGAATCTGTCCAATTTGTGGACAGATTCGGACGCATGCGAACGCTAAAATGCGTCCAAAAGTCATCTGCGGATAGTATGAATGAGGATGGGGACACCATTACTCGTCCATGGCCACAATTTAGCCTTAGGAATTTTACTCATGCTGATGAATGCGGACGAGACCTGTGCGTCCGCACTTGTCCGAAATAACCCAGACCTACGCAAAATTAGGACTTAAAATATTAGATTCTCGTCCTTTTAGCCATGATTTCTCCAGGAGACACTAGGACACCATAGCCCAAGTAGAGCCGCCCTCCTCTCTGCCCCCCTATGTGTACGTTGTCTCCAGGTAAGGCTTTTGAAATAAGCCTTCTTCTCTTCCATTTGTTTTGGTACAGCTCTCCCTTCCTGCAAGAATTCTCCCTGTGAGGGTTCTCCCCTCGTGTGTGTAACCGAGAGTGGATGTGAGCTCGTGAGTGTCCTGGTGAGCTGGTGATTATCCTTTTGTGTTACGTGAGTGAAGTGAGGTAAAGGTTGAGGAGTGAGCAGCTGTGAGCTGGTGCTACCGTCCATGAGCTGAGTGGTGAGCTGTGGATATGCTATCCCTGAGTGTTAGTTCTTCAATTTAGGTAAGAAAATAGGGGTTTCTTGGCCAGTGGAAGCCCTACACCTTGGATGATTTCCTGCTGTATTTTCCTTGTTGTAGATATTTCCTTTGTTTTGATAGTATGAAATTGTTAGTACTCTGTAGTTCATTGGTAGTTCTATGATATTCCCTTGTTGTTTTTGAGTAAATGTTTTACCTTGTCGATGCCTTGTAGATAATTTCCTTACTGTTAGTTTATTCTTTTACTGCAAGTGCTTTACTTTGAGTTTCTGTGATGGATGCTTAATGTTCGAATGTGACGAGGGTAAAACGATGGATATGTGAATGATGAGGAGCATGAACGGGTTAAGAGTTCCCTTAAGCGTTCTGTTAATTATTATTTACGTGCTATGTAGTTTAAATTCTCTGTGTTAGTTAAACTGTCATTTCCTCCATAATTCTCTGTGTTAAGTAAACGGTAATTAATTTTAAATATGTTTGACTAGTTGTTTAATTTATAGTTGTTAATCACTTCCTTGAGCATATTAATTAACTAGAGTGATTATAACTAGAGTAATTGACTAGAATCCTGAGCATGTAAATCAATTGAGCCTATTAACCAATTTGTTAATCAATTGAATATATTAACCAATTTAGTTAATCTAAGCATGTAAACAATTTAATTAATCTAAGCATGTGAATTAATGTCTAATTAACTAATTATCGATAATTAAATTGAGTATGCTTAAGTAATTAATTGGTTGTTTACTTAAATAATTTGTAATTATTCTCGATGCGTGAAAATTGACTAGGACGACTACTTAGTATAATAAGTAACTAGAATAATCGTAGCATGTTTAATTACCTTGTATGTTCAATTTAGTAGCATGCTTAGTTTCTGGAGCACGTTAATTAACTAGACTTGAGCATGTAATTGACTACTTGAGCATGCTATCAACTAGAGTAATCAACTAAAGTAATAATTGAATTTCCTTCTGGAGCATGTAATGAACTAGGATCACTACTAGCATGTTAAATCTTCCTTTCGTTAATAAAAGCATGTTTAATCATCTATGATAATAATTGAAATTCTTTCTGGAGCATGTAAGTTGACTAGGGAATTTCTTGAGCATGTAATGAACTAGGCTCACTAACTAGCATGTTAAATCTTCCTTTCGTTAATAAAAGCATGTTTAATCATCTAGGATAATAACTGAAATTCTTTTTGGAGCATGTAAGTTGATTAGGGAATTAACTAGGATAAATAGCATGTAAATCAATAACATGTTCCATTCAAATATGCCATTCATTATTTTAAAGAAATGTTGTGTTTCTGATAAATCTGTTTGTGTAATTCATGTTGCCCCTTCAGATGTTCGTTGTTTGATTTCCTTCTGTGCTTCGTTGTGTACAATTCCATATTTACTTGTTCTCCAATGTGCGCTTTCAATTTCTGTTATTCAATTATTTCCTTATATGCGTTATTCAATTGTTACATAAATGGTTATGTCATCATGCATCATGTTAAGATGAGAATGTATGGTCATGCATCATGCTAATAGAAACTAATAAGGAGTGCCACCTTGGTGGTGGTACTCATGCATGCATTAAGTGAGGTAAAATGTTAAAGAAAATGAAGGAAATGGGAAGTTAGAGGGCGGATGGGTAGTGGGTCTAGTCTGTAACTAGCCGAAGCCCCTCCCTCTTAGGGTGCGGTAGTTCTAGTTGCAAGTAAAAGGTTAGATCCGATCCACTATTCCATTACAAAGGAAATCCTCTAATCTACCGCTTGATGTATGAGTAATGAATCAATGAACGAAGGTAAAGTAAAGAATGAACGAATGACGAAATGAAAGGATTGATTTGGGTGGCCCCCATTCCAAAAAGAACTAAAGAGAGGCATCTCATGTTGGATTAACCCTTTTCCTTACTAAGCCTTTAGGCGTCGAGTTACTTGTGGTGTAGGTGTAGGTACGCGTACGTGAAAACAAATGCACTGAATTAGGAGTCAATGCAAAAACAAAGAACATATAATAAAATACAGGGATGAAGGATTTGCACGCGCGAGGTAGCTTGTGCCGGCTAGGCTAAAAGAGTAAAATAAGGAACAGTTGTAATTAAATTAAGTTTTACTAAATTGTATTCAATTGTTTAGTTCTTCATTAAATTATTTACGCTTTCACAATGTTTTAAATAAATGATTTCATAACACTTCCACTATGTTTAAAAATGATTTTATATCTGTAACATTTCACAGTATACTACAGTTTGCGAAAGGTTGGTAGCCGTCCAGTTTAGACATACTCTGATATCGTTTTAAAACGAGGTTTCAATGGTTTTATAAAAGTTTTAAATTTCACGCGTTTTTAAAGGATTACAAAAAACAGGGTCGTTACATGAATTTCAAGAATTTCGAGAGGGTGGCTATTGCACTTCTGTATGTGAATCTGCATCTTCATTTGAGATTTTAAATTGAATACCTCCTGCACTTTTATCCCAAATCCAGCTTGGTTCCTCATTGAAAACAACATTGCTACTAATAAGAATTTTGCCACAAAATTGATTATACAGCCTGTATGCTTTAGATTGAAAACAATAACCAACAAAAATGCATTTTGTTGATTTATCATCAAGTTCGCTGCAATTATGTGAGTCAACTAAAGCATAAGCAACACAACCAAAAACTTTTAGATGACTCACCCAAGGTTTTCGTCCACACCAAACTTCATACGGTGTTTGATTCATAACAGCTTTTGTTGGTGATAAATTCAGTAAGTAGATTGTTGTTGCTACAGCTTCTCCCCAAAGCTGATCTAGAAGTCCTTTGGCTTTCAACAAGCTTCTTGCCATCTTGATTACTATCCGATTCTTTCGTTCACCAATCCCATTCTTCTCTGGAGTATAAGGAGCAGTCAACTTTCTTTTCAACCCTTGTTCCTCGCAAAAAAGATTAAATTCTTTTAACACAAACTTGCCACCTCTATCGGTACACAATGCTTTGATGAACCTCCAGTTTACTTCTCCACAAGCTTCTTGAATTTTTTGAAGTTCTCAAATGTTTCTAATTTGGATTGCAGAAAATACACTCAGCTCATCCTGCTATAATCATCTGTAAATGACAGATAATATCTACTGCCACCAAACGATTGAATTTTCATGGGACCACATAAATCAGTATGTATAAGTTCAAGACAATGAGATGTTCTTCTAGACTTCCTCACAATAAATGGTTTTTTACATTGTTTTCCAAATATAGCCTTCATATACAGCCAAAGAATCAATTTTAGGCAATCCAAAAACCTTTTCCTCCTAGTTTAATAATTTTTGACCATTTACATTCAAATGCCCATATCGTAAATGCCATAATCTAGATTCTCCAACTTCTTTTACAACAAGTGCATGGTTTTCAACCGTAGAAATCTCAAGAGGAAAAACTTGTTGGTGTCATACGAACGTGCCCAACACTCAACAAGTTTTGAGATAAAGTAGGAATAAAATAGACATTGTAAAAAAGCTTTGTGTTACCTTGACTGTTGTTCACTACTATAGTCCCTTTACCTTCCACTTGCAATTGCTTTCATCTCCAAGCCTCACTTTCTGTTTGTAAGATTCATTAAGCTCTTTAAACAATGATTTTATTCCCGTCATGTGATTAGAGTAGCCGCTATCCAGAAACCAAATATTTTTTGAGGTATTTGCATCTTCATGATAAGTCATAAATAGCTTAAGCTCCTCATCCTCTTGTTCTGTATAATTGGCTTGCTTTTCCCTCTTCCAACAATAAGCTTTTACATGCCCAAACTGATTGCAGAAGTAACATTGTACATTCATCTTGTTGTTTCTGTAGTTTACATTTGGTTGTCTTTCATTGTGTTGCATGTCATCTCATCCTCTACCACAACCACCTCTGCCATGAAATCCACCTCTGTCTTGTCCTCTATTATTTGGCTCCTTTGGCTCACTTTTTTGAATTGATGCCTCCTCTTTTGCATGAAAAGTCTTCTCTTCATGTTTTTCTTCCAATCTAGTCAATCTCAACTTATGAGATTGCAAAGATCCCATTAATTCATCAAAGGGAGTATGTGACTGGGTTTTTAGATTCTTCAATAGTTGTAACAACATAATCAAACTTCGGAGTCAAACTTCCTAGAGCCTTTGCAACAATAATTTGATCAGACACTTCCTCTCCATAGGACCACATTTGATTAACGATCTCAGCTACTCTAGTTATGAGATCTTGCACTGATTCTCCATTCTTCATTTGCAGGGTTTCAAACTCCCGACGAAGAGACTGAATTTTCACTATGATTACTTTTAAAGAGCCTTGGAATGATGTCAGCAAAGTCGTCCAAGCTTCTTTGGTTGTATTTGGTGCTGCAATTTTAGAGAAAATTGAGTCATTAAGAGATTGTTGAATGAAGAACAATGCTTTTGAGTCATTCTTTCTATTTTCTCTCAGACTGGCCTCTTCATCTGGTTTAGGATACCCATTTTCAACCAAGTCTCATAATCTTGTGACTTGAATAATGTCTTCATCTTGATACTCCAAAACTTATAACTTTGACCTATAAAGACAGGAATTGCTGGTTGAGAAATACTTGCTACATTTCCATTGGTTGCCATGACTTTTGCATGCCTCGTTACAAAAGAATCTAGCTCTGATACCACAAAATGTTGGAAATATTAAGAACCAGAACAAATAAATTGTTACAGCTGTAGAAAGAGATAACAAAAATAGAGACTTATTCAACTCAATAATTTAAAGAAGACCATAGACACCATATTTAAAGGATTACAACTAACAAACTATAGCTGAAAATACTTCACGAGTTTAGTGGCACTATATTTGACTAACTAAAACCATAAAAATATAAAACTAATTTGAAGATTAATGACCAAGTCAATAACTAATTTTTTTGAATCAACTTTCAACACACTCGCCACTCTTAGTCTCCTACCTCTCGCTTCCCCATGGCCTCTCCATTGGAACTGTAGAAACAGGACTTAAGACCTTCATCCTTCCAATAACATTCTCAATACAGTCTCGTGTATTGACATAAAGGAAAGAGAAATAAAGAAGAAAATAGTAGAGATGGTGATAAAGAAGAAGGGTTTGAGTTGAAGGCTTAGAATGGCAGTGGTGATAGAGTGAGGGTAGCGTCGAAGAATGGGTGAGATTTGATTCTTGGGTCCTTACAAACCTTTAATGGGGCACTAAAGGAAAAGGATGGAACTGAGATTGACAACTAGAAATGGGTTCTAATAAAAATGGATTATAATTTGTTAATGCACCAGTAGATGGGGTAAAGAAATAACCTGTAAAATATGTGGAAGAAGTGTTGAATAATTTGTTGAAGTATGTTAATCAACCAAAGGTGGCTGTTTTTTGGCCTTGTAGTCGACAGTGCGGTTGATGGTGCAGTAGAGTTACTTGACCTAAAAGTAGGACAGATTTGACTTTAGAATTCGGTGGCAGAATCGGTCGAGTTGGTCGACCTAATCTTCAGTTTCCTTATTTTTCTGTAATTTCAATTACGGAAGGTCCAACTTTTGAAGTTTGTAACTCTTTCGTTTTAGAAGCTTTTAAATTGAAATTTTGATCACACCTTCTTGAATAAGAGAAGAAAAGAACCATTCAAGAATCACATAAATATCAGCCACATATTAGGAAATATATGTGATACAAAATAAGTCACCATAAATAGAAAGTAATGTGACGAATGCTCCCGTATTGATGATTTGTTGATGACGCGCTTTTGAAAAGTTGGACACCATTTCACACCTTATTCTTCCATGGATGAAGAACGCAAATGCCAATGAGAAAGACTACTAAACTTACAAGTAATCTTAATCCCGTGATATAATGCATAGGAGGGGAAACTTTGGATATAACTCACCAAAGATTTGAAAAATAAATCTCTCCAATTTCGAAATTAGCAAAAGCTATTTTGTATTCAAACTTCAATTGTCTAAAACATAAGCAATAAGTGGCTTCATATAGCCAATTACAAAGTATAAAATAATAATAAACTAATTAAGCAATAATAACCCTAAATCGGCTCATAGAATAAGTTAACTAATTTTCTGCTTAATAGAAACTAGGTTAATTAACTAAAAAAATATTAAATTAATATCCTTCTTTCTTCCTCTCCAAGTCTAGATGTATTTGGTAGTTAATCAATGTTGGTGCTTTGCCACTTGGATGGTTTTCATGTAGAGATTTCCTTGGTCTCCAAGCTTGGACACTTGGACTTTTCTTATTCTTTGCTCTCTATTCTGTGGGCTTTTGACATAGCAAATGAAGTCCAAATTTAGCGATCCAACTCATTCTAGAAAACTTAAGAAGTTTGATACAATCTTCATGAAGCACGCTTTTTGAAATGATGTCGTTTTGAATGCCGTAATAGTCAAAACTCATCAGAGGTCAAAAGGAAGACAGTTTTGGAAAGTCTTTCCATTTCTCTTTCCATTGTTCTTTGAACTTCCACTTATGCTTGACCTTGAATGACTGTATGATATTCTTTAAGGCTTGATTAATAATAGAATGGACTCGTAGTGCATCATTTGTCAAATCATAACATTCATGATGTTTTCTGGTTTTTCAATTTTTCTTTGAAAAACAATCCGATTGAGGGTGACTTTAGTTTTTCTTTGTTACGAAAACAACACTCAGTTTCTTGTATTCGATTTTAGTTGTAGTTATATATGAATTTTGAACTACTTGTATTCTAAATGTAATGCTACGTCTTTGAATCACTGGGTTTCCTACTCATTTTTCTTTCATTTTCTTTGTTTTCCATAGTGAGAATGTCGCTTCACTAGGAACTGATGGACGATTATCGTCATTACTTCCCTCGATTTGTGTTTGCGTCGTTGTGTACTCCACCTTTCGTGAAGATGTTTCGCGGGTAAGTCGATTTCTAACCATGTTTTGTCATTTAAAGTTTGTGTTTTTGGTTGGCTTCGGATTCGAGCTTAGAAAACTAAAATCCAGGGGAAATTTTTGGTTCATATTAGTAGTAGATTTAGAGTTTATATAGGAGGAGGCTGGAAACGGGTGAAACAACTTGTTTTTCATTGAAAAACAGCGCTCAAACACTGTCCCAGTCGACAATTGCATGAGTTTGATCGATCGTGGATGGTCCTAGGTTAGCGTTGGTGTCCGCAGCGTTCGACTGCTACTGTTCATGGTGTTGACCACAGATGTAGGTCCGGTCAACCGCAGCTTGAAGGTCAGCCGATGTACTATTCTTGGTCGACTGTGAAATGGGTAGTTTGAACATTGGAGGTCCCTGGTCGACCGTGGGCATCCTAGGTCAACTGCTGGTGGTCCCTGGTCGAGCACAGGAGATCCTAGGTCGATCACACATTGTCATTTGGAGGTCCCCAATATAGGACCCTTCAACTATTTCCTTGTCATTATTGAAGGAAATTCCAAAACTTTAGTTTGGTTTTAGACTCGATCGAGTTTTTGAATTTTGAGCCAATTTTTGATGAATTTGTATTTGTTTGATTGTCATTGAGTTAGGTTGACGCTATGAGGTCCCCTTTGGCCTCCGCGTTGCCTTGTTGATTGTTTATGGTCTCAGTTGACCATCATTGTGTCTTGTTGGTACCAAGTGGTTCTGATTAACCCTGGTTGGGTTGGCTTGACTTCAGGTATGTCTTGTCGACTGCTGAGTTATGGTTTGGGCGTGTCGTATTCCGTTGATCAGCCTGTGTCTTGTTGATCGATGAGTCTTTCTGGTCGTCTGTTGAGGTGCTGGGCCGACCGTTGTTGTGTTTTGGTCGACCGCATTGGTTGTTTCGTAGAGTCTGGGTTAGTTAACTTCACTTGGCTTCGTCAGCCAAGTCTAGTTTCCTGTCTGGTTTTGGTATCTCGGTCTAGGACTCTTGTTTGATTCCTAGTTTTGATTTGAGGTTTTGACATCAGTTTGGTTTTAAGTTCTAGCGATGTCCCCAGTTTTGGTGCCTACATCCGGCGACGCGTGCTGCTGGACAATGGTTGGCTTCTCTGTCGCCATTGAGATAAAGATTTTGTACTTAGTTTCATTGCATTGCATCATGGTTTCCAAAATGTATTTTGTGGGATTGCCACATATGAAAAACATGATGGAGTCTGTTCGACAACACATTGGTTTTATATTATGTATATACATGAATTTTACACGTTTACGTTATGTGTATGATTTTGATGGTGTGATATGGTTCTGATACGGGATGTTGAATCCTTTAGATACATTGAACGGTTTTGGTGTCAAAGTATCACGAGCATACCCCCAGTACATCTTCTACTGCTTGAAGATGTATTGTTTGCCCAATGTGTGAAAAAGGGATAGGGCGATGTTGACTCGTCCTTGGATTCGAAACCCTAAACCTGATCAGGGTGAATGTGTTTTGGGTTGTGTCGTCACTAACTGGTTCGCCAGCAACCCATGTGAGAAGTTGGATTTTCAGATTGCACTCACAGTATTTTCCTTCTAGCTTATGAGGTGTGGTCATTATAGGCCGCCTTTTTGTGGTTTTTTTTTTTTTATGGATCCTTGTGCAATTCTCCTTTTTCACGGACTCTCGTTTTGATTGTTGGAAACATGATGGAGACTTATTTTTTTATATCTGGGTAGATGTCTAACAATGTTTTGATGATTGTCTCATTAGTGAATCGTGGAGCCTGTTTGATGGTAAAAACATGTTTTGAGAAATGATTTTACAAATTGATGGACAGTTTTGATAACGAGTACATATACAAGTATAGGTACAGGTACAGGTACAAGTATAGGTACGAGTACATGTACGATTACTGTATTGTTTGATCATAGTTTTGGTAAGAAAAGATAAAACTCATTTTAATAAGCATTGCATTTAGTATAAGTTTCCTATTGTGTTTGTCACTTACCCCTTATACTATATTTTTTCCCAGGTGGATGTATAGGTCTTTTGCTGGGTGGTTGCTAGTGCCTCCTTTTTTTGGGCGCTTCAACTTTCCCTTGAGTGGAGGTCTGTGGGTTCTTTCCTTCGTATCCGGTATATAAGAATTATTTGTTTGGTTTCGTTTCTTGCGCAGTGTTTTCTTTCGTTGTTAATATGCTATCTTGATTCTTATTGATCACTCTGATCCATTGGTTTTAGGCTTAATTTTGTATTAAGACTTCCACTGACTCCCTATCATTGAGTTGGGCGGTCGGGTTCTCTCTGAGAATTGGGTCGCTTGACTTGACATTTCTGTTAGGCTCGCCTCCGGGTCGTGACACTCCATTGTCAAGGTGTTGGTGGGGGTGAAATCAAGAGGGGCAAATGGAGTGGAGGAGGAGATTGAAGAAGGAAGATCAAAGGTGGTTGAGGTAGGTGGCATGAGCGGCGACCCGGAGAAGAGATGGAAATAGGAGAAGAGGGTTGGAAACAAAGGAGCGGCTTTGAAGTCCCATCTCTTGTATTTATGCGCTTCCTCTAGATGAAATTTGGGTATATAATAAGGGTGGGAATCGGTTCGGTTCGAACCGGGTAACCAAACCAAACCGAATACTATTCATCAGTTCGGTTCGGTTCATTAGAAGAAAAAATTTAAAATAGAACCGAACCGAACCGTGTTCGGTTCGATTCTCGGTTTTTGTTTTTAAGAACAGGGTAAACCAAACCGAACCGAAACTTAAATAAAAAAAATATAAAAACCACAAAAACCCATAAACTTGTTAATTACTCGCCCTAATTTATGGTAAAAAGTTTTTGACATAAATGATTATTTTTTGAAAAATTTATTGTCCTCTACTCTACCCTATTCTTCTTAGTCTTATTCTCTTGAAAATCTCAATTACCCCACGCCACCCAACGTTTATGTCTTACACACAAATTTATTTTCTTCTTTTATGTGTTTATAGATCGGGGACATATAGATAGAGTAAATTTAAGTTTTTCTTTTGTGGGTTTCTTATATTTTCTGCGACGATAAACTGTATCCAATATGTAATTGTATTGTCGAGGGAAGTTCTTGCTATGTATTTAGGATTATAGGATTGAAAACTTTTTCAATTGGTGGTAAAGAAAATATTTGTATGGTGAGATTGAGTGTTGCCTAAATGATTGAACTTTGAAATTTGTTCATAGATTGACCGGTTGGAGATCTATAAATACATGTATTCTTTGCTTTTATCTTTTAATTAAGAAATTGTGGTTTGTTTAATTATTGATTCACAGTTTAGAATCTGTTTTGAATATTAGAATTGTTAATCTTTGTGGAAACTCTAAATTTACTCATACCATGAAACTATGAGTTTGATGTGCTATTTAGTTGTTGTTATGTAATATTGCATTGTTGGATTTTTTTGTGCCAAATCAGAGTTTAAAAGAGATAATTAAAAAAATTAAGTGGCATGAAATATATTAAGAAAGTTAGGAACTAAATTAAATCGAAAAAAACTAAAAGAACCGAACCGCCGAACCGATATCAAAATCGAGTACAAAGCTGAAAAATTAAATCGAAAACATACAAATTGATGCCATAAAAAACTGAACCGATTAGAACCGAAACCGAACCGATTAGAACTGAAACCGAAGAGAACCGAGCCGAGGAGAACCGAACTCTCTCGGTTCAATTTCGGTTTTCTAAAATAAAAAACCGAACCGAATAGGTTCTGTCCTAATTTGGAACCGAACCGAACTAAACAGAACCGTCCCACCCCTAGTATATAAGTCGTGAAATTTGAAATGAGAGAAATGGTTGTTTGTGTGCGCAACATATAAAAAGAGAGCCACGCATGCATGGTGCAAATTGCATTCCATAGGTTAAGTTGTCATATGGGTATAAAAACAAATATTAAGTAATTTTGGAAACAATTATTTTATAAGATAACGATAAAATTACACTTTACTTTATTGGATTTGATCATTTAAAATCTTTAATTATTTGATAAATATAAATTTGATTATTATTATAAATAATTGTTTGATATATATCTTTAATTATATATAGGATTGCATACAGTAATCAGCCCTCATCGATCTACTAGGCCCCACTTGCTGACACAGGGCCCAGGTCAGACCAGCGTTGCATGGACCGCGGCCCGGTCTACTTGGCCCACCCTAAATCTATTGGTCCGAAGTTGGGAAAGCTGGCCTAGGATCTTCTAAGTGTAAAAAATTCTGATGTAAATAAGAAGAATTTACTCTGTAGAAAAAAGAACAAGAAGGAAGTATTATACGAGTAGAAGAATATTATACTTGTATTATTTGTTGTTTTTTTTGTAAAACTGCAGTTTTTGGGGAAGGTTCAATGGCGTGACATTGTTTGCAGAAGAAAATAAGCCATTGAAACAGCCTCCACCCTAGCCACAGCGTCCTTCTCCTTTTCATCTTGTTCTTCTTCGCTTCTTTCCTTTTTCTTCTCGACTCTTCTTTCTCTGCAACTTCCATTTTCTTCCTCCTCGAGCTCTCCCGCCTGGTACTGGGAACTGCAACCGTCACCATAAACTGCCATCTCCGAGACGACCCGTAAACGAAAGCCGAAGCTCCGCTTTTCTGGCTCGCTTTTCTCTGATGCGCCATTTTCGTTTCATGCTTCGAGCTCGAGTTCGCCATTCCATTGCTGCAGCTGCTACATCTTGACGACGCGAGGGAGCCATTTTGACTGATACCGCTCGCCTGACTAGCCGGAGGAGAATTTGCGAGTGTGAAAATGGTGGTTGGTGGAAGAGGGAAAACGTGAGGTAAGAGACGGCCATTGAGGAACAAGTAGTCCGCCGGAGATGTGTGGGAGGAAGGTGATTCGGGGGTAACCGAGCCGAACTCAAAGTCGGATCCTTGGTCGTCTTTGTGGATGGGAGGGTTTTTGAAGGAGAAAACGTCGCCGGATAAGCACCTTCTCCGGTGAGGCTCCATGAAAGTTAACTGAGTTTTTCTTTCGGCTTGGCTTTCTGCATGGAAGTTAGGGTTGTATATAAAGGGAAGAGTGTTCCAAAAGAGGAAGAAGACATGTGGGGGAATCATCCTCTCTGTTTGCTGGATAAGTTTGGTGGTGTAAATCATGGAAACTATATTCTTGCCAACTCAAACTCGAGCATATCAACGTTATATTGGTATTATATTTTGAATAATATCATAATTTATTATATATCATAAGTATTCTATGTAACATTATTCTTACGTATTTGAAGTATAAAATATTCCTAAAAAACTATATTATAAGGTGTCACTTTATAGTTCAAATTGCTTAAAATTAAAGGGAACATCTTTGGTTATGATTTTGCATTATTATTTTTTTTTAAAAGAAGCACATTTTTCAATAATTAATTGAAGGATGGAGAGAGAAGAGGGAGACATTTGGTCAAGCAATCAAGCATGGCAATGGCAAAATGGGTTTAAAAAAAAACCCAACCAATTATATGGTCAAAACTTTGCTTTTAGGTGCTTTTCTTAATTGATTATTTTCTCATTATCTCAATTTTAAGCTGTGAATAGTAGAATTCGAAGGGATACCATAGACATGAGATTGAATTTGGAATTAAATAACGATGATATTATATTAAATAGTGATAATTCGGTAAGAAGAAGTGATCCGATATCTGCAATTGAAGTTAATTTAGAACCCGTTACAAATGTTATGACAAATTTTTTTGTTGATTTAGGTTAAATTTGTCGGTGCACTCCATTGCTTTTGATATTATTTCGATATACGTCACAAAATTGTTTATAAAAAGTATAGCAGTCTGTCCTGTGAAGGTCAGGAAAGACCTAACTGTGGGTTCGACTCATATAAGTGAGAGTGTATAATCCCACATCGCTCGAGAGAATAGAAAATACACGGTTTATAAGTAAAGTTCTCCTCCCTATTTAGTACAACGTGTTTACGGCTAACCG
Source organism: Begonia loranthoides (assembly GCA_022433065.1). NCBI lineage: Eukaryota > Viridiplantae > Streptophyta > Magnoliopsida > Cucurbitales > Begoniaceae > Begonia > Begonia loranthoides. The sequence goes on from CM039470.1 coordinate 43,313,595, forward strand.
TAATAACAAAATCGTGCAGATTTAGACACAAAGCAGACAATATTATATTAGGAGTATTGTAAAATGTTACAAAAAATATAGTTCTTAACTTGGAGTGAAGGACAATGTATGTATAACAAATTATGTGACATACATGGTGGAGGAGCTGAAGAAGACAATAACTTAAAGTAGAGCCCTTAATTATAACATTCAACATTATAACCAAAAACTTAAATTAGACGAAAGGTAATAAGTAGGTCATCATGCCCTAAAGACCATTGGTCTGCTCTTAGACCACTGTTTTTTATTTACTTTTCTTCAATGTTTGTGTCCCTCATAATGCACCTTCTTGTAACCTACTCTGACCTTCACCTGCTCAACTATATTTTGGTATACACATTTAATTATTGTGAACACTAGCAGGTGATATCAACTACTCAAATAATAAAACATTTCTATTTCAATTATTCTTCATTTTTATATTCTTTTATTTATTATTCATTTCCTTTCTTAGAACAACTACAAATTCATATAAAATTAGGTCGGAATTAATAATTAATGATAGTTTCTATTTGTATTGAAGTTTTTAATTTTCTCGTTAAGATGGTCGTATTTTTAATTTTATTTTTAAATGGTTGCGAATCTGTTTTCATCATTAAATGCGACAAAATAATCACAGAATAATTTTGTTGAATCGTTGTTTAAATACTTAATTGAAGTAAAATAGTTGAAATTGAGTTGTTTTTTTTAATTAAATTATAAATTATAAATTTATTTAGTTTAAAAATAACTTGAAATAAGAGTTGATTTACTTTAGTTAATTGGTATAACTTATACGAATAAATAACACAAATAAAAAAAAAAGAAAATTAACAAAATAACCACTGAACTATAGATTGAATGACAAGTCAATCACTAAACAATTTTTGCTAATAAATAAAATATTCAACTATAGGAAATAAAAGATACAAACATTGTCATTAACATGTTGAAAGAAACGTTAAAAACAAGAAAACTTTCCAAAATAGAAGATTTCAAATTAACCTGTTTGAAATCGATTTTGGTATAAAAATAGAAGATTTTCAGTTAACTGTTTGTTGAAAAATCAATGTACTTTAAAATAAACATATTTTTAATCTATTGAAGAAACTTGCAGGAAAATTCATTGTCTACTACATTGAAGAACGACAAAAAATTCAACAAATAAAACAAAAAAATATTTTTTTTATAAAAATTAAAACATATTTCAAGAACTCACTTTCGACCACGTTATAGTAATAAAGATCTTATAAAAGCATTAAAACTGTACGGATTACATTAAAATCATTTCTAATTTAATATTTTATTAGAATATTATGAAATACTAATAGGCACGTCCACTTGATTTAATAATAAGAAGCTGCTTTAACAGGAAGGTAAGACTAATCTAGTTACAAATCCACGTGTTTAAATCAATGCCTGTTTTGCTTTTTGACGACCAATGAAATTAAAGTCTAGGTCTTGCTTTAATTGAAAGGAAAGCGTACGATCAAGATAGTCAGATCTCAACAACACGTCAGTCGCTTTTATTTTTTATTTTTTTTAAATTATATTGTTTATTTATTCCTAATCATGATTAATTATTGTTAATAGGAAATTATATAGTGAAAATGATGTTTTAATAGAAGCTAAATATCACATCTTGTGACAGTAGATCATCTTTTAGAGGATTAATTTTCAAACATTATAATAATAAAGTTTGCAAGTGGAGAAAAGAAAAAGAAAAAGAAGAATCAAAGGTGTCACAGTGTCGTGCTGACGCGTTTCGGCCACTGCAGAAAAAGAGGCTTCGAGGTTGGATGACAAACCGTGGCGTGTCCATAGGCAGAGCTGCCCACCGTCTCTTTTTTCTCCCTCTCTCTCCCTCTCTCTCTCTGCATTTCTGCTGTGGTGCGTAGAACAATGACGGGAAAAGAAATCCTGAATAAAATGAAGGTGAGAAATGTGTATTTGTGATTGAAATAGAGCAAGGATTAGAGTTGAGTGATTTATATTGGGTATCAATCTTTCCTTTTCGTCTTCTTTTCCTGTCTTTTAATGTACGATAGATTTGCTCATTTGATGAACTTCTACATGGCTTCAGCTGGTGTTTTTTTGTTGATTTATTAAACTACCCGTTTGATATACTTGAGTTAAGCTGCTTTCCTGTTGATCGAATTTGTTCTTCCGAGAATATTTCCGATTTTCCATTTAGTGGACTGTTTCATTTGTTTGGGTTTTGATCATATGCGCTGAGATGATCTTTCTATCATGAACCCTTTTGTTTGAATCGCGAGCAAATCAACTGCAGATTTTTTTCATCAAATGATATATAACTAGGTTGGCTTTTCTCAAATTACAATGTGGGGTAAAACTTAGACAGTTCCTCTTTGTGATAGACAGGCATAGACATTATTGGACCAAATAGCGGTCTTACAGGTCAACTTTTTACTTGCAGCTTTCATAGATTTGATGCTCTAACTCTTATTTGAGAAAGGTGTTATAAAGATTCTACCAACAGCTATTCATGGCGTTCTCTATAATCTTAGTTGTAATCATAAGTGTATATAGCTTCCAAGAAATATCCCATTCAACTTAACTCCACAAGACTATGAGGTCCAACCATTGTTGAAATTATAGACGTCTTCCATTACATTCGAGGTTTCTATTGAGTTTTTGGGAGATCATTGCTGCTATTTGTGTAGATTTCTTTAAATTTCCTGGCTGATCTTAATCTGAAATGGGTTCATCCGTGTTTTTCTGGATTTTTTTTTACTGAAATTGGTTATATTTGGAGTTGATTTCCTGACAATTACATGTCTGCATAGGAAAAAGTTGGGTTGAGTTCATCGGATCCTGACTCTGGAAAAGGGAAGAGCAAGATGGTGAAGAACATAACTCATGGATTTCACTTGGTCAAGGGAAAGTCTCATCTTGCAATGGAAGATTATGTCTTTGCAGAGTTCAAGCAAGTTGGTGACAAAGAACTGGGTTTATTTGCAATTTTCGATGGCCATTCGAGTCAAAATATTCCCAACTATTTACAGTCCCATTTGTTTGAGAATATTCTAAATGAGGTCAGCAATGTCAAAAATGTCATTTTTCTAAGTTAACTGTGAAAATGCAACATCAATTTGAGTAATCCAAGTAGTTAGCTTCTGTTTGATTTGGCAAAGAGCTGATTAATGTTATTATATAATTATTGGCAGCCTGATTTTTGGACCGAACCAGCAAATGCAGTCAGGAAAGCGTATTGTACGACAGATACAATCATTTTGGACAAGTCAGTGGACATGGGCAGGGGAGGATCGACGGCTGTTACGGCTATTTTGATTAATGGTCAGAAGCTGGTCGTGGCCAATATCGGAGACTCTCGTGCAGTTATCTGTGCAAGTGGGGTGGCCGTGCAGTTATCAGTTGATCATGAGCCAAGCATTGAAAAGAATGAAATCGAGAGCAGAGGTGGTTTCGTGTCGAATTTTCCAGGCAAGATCTTTTTTATTCACTCTACAATCTGGTTTAAGAACATGATAAAATCTCTTCAAAATTGCAATCTTTTTTACTTGTTCTAATGCTTCTATGAATTGGATCTAAGCAGTGATATCATTGTGATAATGAAGACTTAAAACTTAATCTTTTGATGACTGAAAATCAAAAACAAGATTAAAAGCAACAATGGAGACAATATTTAACGTGCTTCAATTCTGGATTGGAACATACATCCACATAGGAAACTAGATTGAATAATCAGTGATCGATAAAAAAATATACAACCAAACTCAGTATCTTCAAGAAATTATAATCAAAATTTTACAATGTTTAATAAGAAGATTCAAAGAGAAACTTTAACATGTATTTTTCCTCCCTAACAAACATCAATCTTGATTAGATGAATACTTCAAACTAAAGAATTATACTCCTTGTCAACCTTTTTCTTTGTTTAGTTTTTGCTTTCTGTGATTTTTTTGCACCACACAGAATTAGGGGTGGGCAGAAGCCGGACTGAACTGCGGTTCGAATAGGATCCAGCGGTGGTCTCGTTCCCACCCATATAGGAACCGGACCTGGTTTTGAAAGAGGTGGAACCGTGGACTGCGATTCAGTTCATAGTTTTGGAGGTCAAAAATCGTGAAAAACCGAATTGAACCGTGGGTCGAAAATCCGTCTTGAATCCAGTTTAAACTCGGTTCGAAAAACCAGCCCGGTTCGGTTCCAAGCCGAGTCCAAATATTAGGAACCATTGGGCCACAATTTAGTTCGGTTCTAGGGTAGAACCGGATCGTGCCCAGCCTTACACAAAATGAACATCATCCCCCTTTAATTTCCTTATTTGGACAGCTTTTGTAAACTTGCTAAAACATAAGACATGTTTCAATGAGAATCATAAAAAAAATGATGAATTATCAGGGGCAGAGTAACAATAAGGTTTCTAGGGATGAGATCAGTTTGGTTTGATTCGGTTTCATCTCTAATTAGAATCGAACCTATCGGTTCAGTTCTAAAATTTTTGAAACTAAACCCCAACCAATCAGGTTTTAGAACCGAACCAAAAAGGAACCAATTTTTTCTATTTTGGTTTGGTTTTGGTTTTTGATATTTTTGGCTAAGGCTTGGTTTTTGGTTGAATTTAGTCAATTTGTGTTTGGTTTGAACCTGTTTTAATCTGTTTGATTTGGTTTTTTATAATTTTTAAAATAGAGTGTTGATTCGCCAGTAAGCACTTCTACTAAGCAAACCTAAAACGGGGCCTTAATTTAGCACATTGCTTTTATTTCGGCTCTTCATTTGTTGGTTTTAACGAGAAGTTTTTACGTGTGGGTAACTGATCAGGAGATGTGGCTCGAGTGGATGGGCAGCTGGCAGTGGCTAGAGCATTTGGTGACAAAAGCTTGAAGCAACATCTGAGCTCCGAACCTCATGTGGTAGAGGCAATGATCAAAGATGAGACGGAGTTCATTATTTTAGCGAGTGATGGACTATGGAACGTGCGTTTTCATCACACCCTTGATTTTTCTGTTGGGAACGCTAGATTCTCGACCAACAATGTTTTAATAAGCACAACTTTGTTCGCTTTTGGCAGGTGATGTCGAACCAAGAGGCTGCGGACTTGATCAAGGACGTAAAGGATGCTCGAGCGGCCGCGAAGCAACTGACTGACGAGGCTCTTAAAAGGAGGAGCAAAGATGATATTTCCTGTATAGTTGTTAGATTTCAGTGATATTTTCGGGTGTCTGTTCTTGGAAGTGAGACTGAAGAACTCAGATTTGAATTTATGTATGGTTTATGTCATTTGTAGGGAATGCTTCTGTCTTCTTGGGGAAGTTTCTAGCTTTCTTGTTGAGATTGGTTTGAAAATATTAACGTAGCTCCTGTTGACAGAAAAACTATGTTCAATGGATTGGTAATATTCATAAATTATGTGTATTAAGGATATACATATGTAGAGAGAGAGAGAGAGAGAGAGAGAGAGAGAGGCGCAACCTTAACACAAAACATAGAATAGAAGCCAGGGGTGACAGAAGAGAGAGAGCAAAATCTAGACTAGAGAGAGAACGGCGTGAGAAGGTGTCTAATATGGAGTGTTTTATGATTAGGACTCCCAGAAGCAGCCAGAATTATACTTTACGATCCTCGTTCAGCTTTTCACTGAACTTGCTTCGATGGAGAAGTTAGCCTCTGCGGCTGGAGCATTCCCCTTCGGGGGTCTTCCGGCGACGCTCATTATGTCCGGCTAGTCTCCGGCGACAACTTCTTTTAGCCTCGTCAAACTCTGATAGCTCGTGGAATCTGCGGTAGCCGAATGCAGTAAACATCAAAACAAACTAGTAATTGACAATAGATCGTAATATGTTCTAAATATACACAAACGTTAGTGCTCTGTTTCTGGGAACCAAACAGAGACAAACCTGCTGCATTGCTGACAAAACCGTTGGCGAACGCCATCGACCATTGCAACCGGAGCTTTTGAATGAAACTCACAGACCTTATGCCGTCGATGATATGGCTTCGCCTCTGTCAAATCCGCCCGACAATTCTGAGCTTGGCAAGGTGGAGAAACTCCTCCGGCGGACCCTTTACGGTTGGAAAAGGAAATACCTCTCTTCTTTGATACATTGTCGACGAAACTGAGTTCTCCATACAACCCACCTCCATCTTCTTCTTCTGTTTCGTCATCTCTGTCTTCTTCAGCAATGGCTTCTCTGTACGCTTTCTCTTTCGTCGTTCGTTTTCCTTCAGAGCTCTTGAACTCCATTACCGTATCAGAAAGCTTGAATTATTTTCGATGGTGGTGAAAGTGTAAACGAGGAGGAAAATATAGAAGTTTCCAGTGACATCGATCGTAGAATTGAATGGAAAAAAGTTGGAAAGATCGTGGCTGAGGACCACAAGCTCCATTCCATTTCAATGGATGATGGAATAGTCATGATAAGATGTTTGAAGATGATTTTTCAGATAATTAGTCTTTTTGAAAACAAAATCTAAATGCTTACAAAAACAATTTTTTTTTAAGTCCCATCAGTCATATTTCTGCTCCATCACAACAATTCTTGAGGATACAAGGAAATTAACCAAACCGATATTAAGTCATGGGATCAATAATAAGTTAATTGTTAAATAGTTTTTATTAATAAATAAAATACTTAACTATAAAAAATGAATGAAATAAATATCATCGTTAATTTATTGAAATAAACGTTAAAAATAAGAAGACTTTTCAAAATAGAAGATTTTTAGTTAACTGTTTTTTTTTTGTAAAATCAATGTACTCCAAACTAAACATATTTTCGATTCACTAAGGAAACTCACCGGCAATTATATTTTTAAAAAGTTAAGCTGATCGAAAGTGATTTTGGTTTCAAAATGAAATATTTCAAGTTAATTGTTTGTTGAAAAACCAAAATACTCCAAGATAAACATGTTTTCGATTCATTGAAAAAACTCACCGAAAAATTAGTTGTTTGCTACACTGAAGAACGACAAATAATTCAACAAGTGGAATGCAAAGAATATTTTCCACTGTGGAAATAATAGTTTCTGCTACGGAAGAAAGTAATCTTTCTTAAGTTCAGAAATATGACTTTTCACTGGGAAAAATAATTTTTCTTGAGTCCTATTCCAAGAACTCACTTTCTGCAGTAGAAAGAAAACGTTTTTTAACGGAAAACATGAGAGCGATGTTTGCGTCATTCATTTTTCATAGTTGAATATTTTATTTGTTAGCAAAAATTATTTAGGGTTAATTTCTCAATTTAGAATTAGTAAATGTTTAAATAAAAGAAAAAAATTCAATTCAACTCTAAGGTTTGAGATGTTAATATATATATATATATATATATATATATATATATATAACACAAGGAATTAACATACAAGTCCGTTAATTTTTGTCGGAGCCCTTGATCTAGCTCATATGCATGGCTCTTTGAATTGTTTTTAGTTAATTGATTGGGTTTATAACATAATATTCTTTCTAATACTATTATTACTATGTACATATTTCAAAGAGGAATGCTAGTTCTATCATTTTATACTTTAAGTTTTATTGTATGATGTGATGTTTATTTACTAATATAACAATTAATATAAATTATAAATAGTTAAAATAAAATATAAATGACATCAATTAATATTTGTCCCGTCATATGTAAAATTTAAAATGTAAAATTAGAAGATAAATATAGAATTATTCATTTAGAAGTTCGTTATTAATAAAATGAAAAAGCAAATAAACATGAGAGGAGATATAGAGATAAATATATGTATGTATGCATGCATGCATATCAAATGAATTAGATCAAGCTTGTCACACCAACATTGGGGAACTATTTTCTTCCCCCATTTTGTGAGGACGTTGCAAATCAAAACAGGGAATTTTAAGGAAAAAAGGAAAATTTTCCTTTTTTCATTCTTTTCCTTATTCTTCCCCATTAAAACAAAGAGGTTCACTTCTATCTCTCCCTCGTTCTTCATCCCCTTTCTCTATCAATTTTCCATCCTCAAGCGAAGCCATTTTCCTCGATAATTCTTGGTGAAGTTGTGACAAAGGCATCGTTCTCTGTAAATTGATGTACTTCTAAGTGCAATGTTATCAATTCAACAAAAGAAGCTCAATCGGTTAACTCAAAATAAGACAGTAACTTCAAACAACTATATCTTAAAATTCATACATCCAAACACTACCAAAATTTTAGGGATTCAAAAAGTACTAAAGAGGATAATGCAGTTTAAAAATTTCATTCAAACTCATTGTGGAACGAGAGTTATGAATGGAACAAGGTTCAGCTCTAAATCTATACTCACAGAAACAGAAACGACGACAAGTAAAGAAATGTTCATAAAATGACGAATTTAAATCCAAATATTACCAAATTTGCGCTCAATCCTTCCTAACAAGCAGGACTTTAATCTCTTAAAATTACAGAACCAATCTCGAAAGGAATCGAACAGAACAGAAATGAAAATCATGAGTGGTCCGCAGATTCTCCACAGTCGAGAAACGGGACTTCAATGGACTCCTTGAAAGAAGCCACTCCAACTCGTTTTCTCTCCACTTTTCTACTTCTCCTCTCTGGCTAGCAACTAGGGCAAGTTGCTGGGAGAAAGTATCATAAAATCCAATCTCAAAAAGTAGACAAACCTGAGGAGGGAAGTTCTTTGGAAACTAACCGCGGGTCACCTTGGCAAGAGTCCTCTTTTTGGTGTTTTGGAGAGAGCTCCGAAAACCAGCAAAGCTTCAGCTGCTAATTGATGAAAAACTGAGATTAGGGTTGTCCTAAGAGAGGTTAAGAAACCCTCCAAAAAACCCTAATACAAAATTACAAAAGTGTCCAAAAAAACAAATTACAAAAGTAACCTTAAAATAATGAAAACATAAAATAAGTCCTGGCTGGATTTTTTGTCTTTGTAAACGGAACATTTAACATAGTAAAAAAACCCCAAATGTAATGAAAAATACTACTCTGGAAAGCTATGGATGTCTGCTACAAACTGTATGAAGAATGCTTTGTCATTTAAGATTCTTTGGTTCTATAAAAATGTCAAATAGTCCACTGTGGTCGGGTTATAGGCAGATTTGTAATGCACACCATTTCTTCTATATTTTTGCTTCAACTTCCACTAATCCAAATGCTTAGACTCCTCTTTGTGTAATGAACTAAAATTCTCCTCCAAACTAGCTAGGAAAGAGACACCTACAAAAATAAATAAAAAGGTTAGAAAGAAAGGAGCCCTTGGCTCTGTCTCGAGCATCCCGATTCGGGGTGCATCATAAGTCAAACTTCTCTCTTTCTCTTTGATGTTAATGTGTCAAAATTCTTGAGAAATTTTACACAATTACTCTCAGTCTTGTTAGGCAGTCAAACTTAGAATTTCAAGTTACATTTGGTGCGGGTTCGGAAAAGGAGAGCGTCGAGTTTCACAGTGTTAATCGAGGATTGCAATGGTCGGAAATCGAAATCAAAGGTTTGAAAAATCCAATTTTTCTCCTTTCCATTTTGCTATATGTATATGGTAATTTGGAGTTTACATTTTGGGTATTTTGGATTGTTGTGAGTTGGAAAAGTTTTGAGGATGAAAGTCTGGTAGATGGTCAAAGATTGTAGAGAAAGCGGTATTGTCATTGGAGACGATGACGCTGAAACCACAGCTCACCCTTACATTGGGCTGACTTCGGTACTAGTTGAGTCGCGTGGCCCAAACTCACATGGGCTGCGATTTGGGTTCTATTTTTGGGCTGTTTTTGACTTCAAACCCAATCCCTCTTTGGTCATTTCAGAGTCCATTTGTGATGACTCAGATTTTTTCTTACTTTGAAAATCGCGTTAAATTTAAACTTTTTATTTTCATGCATTTTGGTGTGCAAAGACTCACATTATAGCGGTGACTCTTGAATTTAACGGTGATTGGAATGGTTTCATGAATGCCATTGACATTGTCCAGGAAGGAACTGAAAGTAGAAATACTGTTGTGGAGAAGATTTCAAATAAAATTGATGTAGCTAATGAAAATCTTGAAAGAAACAAGAAAGATGTAGCAGCTTACTGGTGATAAGGTTCGAATGATCTTAGAAAAACAGGAAAAACTAAATTATGAAATAGATGTGTGGTTTAGCGTTTTGTTAAGTTGGGGAACGTTGCGGATGCAGAAGTAATGAAACCCTTTGGAAGATTGAGGATATGTACGAGGTAAGATGTTTGGATACTTCCGTGGTAAGACAGTTAATGACTACGTTGGGTTGTTAAGTCAAAGAAGTAATTTGCTAAGCAAATTTTGAGGATGAAATTTATATAGAGAGGGAATAATGTAATACTCCGATAATATTTTCCGTGTATATAATGTAATGAATTTTGAAATAATTAATATATTATGTTGCGGACCGGTATGTTGTTGGATAATGCCATGTAAGTATGGGGAAATACTATGGAATAATTAAAGTATTAAAGTTTTGATGGAAGAAGGTGTATTTGGAGTTTTCGGTCGACATGCGATCGATGCGCGATTGAGGTATTGCGTCCGAAAAGTGTTGTGAATCGTCCTTTGCGTTTTGGGATGAGGTGAGGTCGGCGTTTCGCATCCAAAATCGTACCCTGTCTGCAACGTGAGTTTTTGGTCGACTCGTGGTCGAATGCGGTCTAGGAGAGTTTGAATCTGTACAATTTTTTTAACTTTTCGGTTGACATTCGGTCGAGGCACGAACGCCTTCCCTCGACCGAAATTGGAATTCTGAAGGGGAGAATAATGGATTGAACTGGTTTGGTTCGGCTAGGTCAGGAATTAAACGAGTGGCCTAGTTCTTGATAAAAAAAAAAGGGGAAGAGAAAAATTAAATGAAATTAAGTATATGGAATTAGAAATTTTGAGAGTAATTAAAGGAGAATTAAATGAATTGAAGAATTGGAATAAAGAGAATTAGGGGGG
>CM039470.1:43324852-43456225 GCA_022433065.1 Begonia loranthoides
GAGGGAGAGAGTGAGAGATCGAGAGAGAGAGAGAGAGAGTGTGCGAAGAAGACGAGTGAGCTTGGGGCAGGTCCTTAGTGACAGACGGACGGACGGACGAACTGCTACGGTGATGAACGGCGCGGGATGACTAGGGCTCCACGAGGTGTCGGTTTGCGGGAGATGGCCAAACCTGTGCATTCAGTGAGGTGAGTCAAGATGACAAATTTGTTCTGTAAATTTCTTCCTCCTATGTTCTGATGGATTGGTCACCATTTCCTAGTGGCTATGGAATGGCTGCAATCGGAGGTGGCTGGAATGGCGATTGACAGACCACGCTACTGGTCTGTCAACGAACCGGTTGGTTCAACAATGTGCACTACTTCGTGTGTAGTGTGTTTGGCCATGAAGAATTCTCCACGTTTCTTCCAATTGGCATTCATTCAGGTGATAACGTGATATAAAGGAGAACGTGGGAGACAGCCTCTCGTGGAAGGCATGGCTGAGGTGAAGTCACGGCAAGACGTGTGTGGCAATGGCATGGCAAGGTGTGCCTCTTTGGTGAAGTAGAAATGCAGAGGAATGGGGGAAGGTTGGAAGAAATGCTCTTAGGTGAAGAGAAAAGGTGAGATGAAAGGGAAAGAAAACTCTCTCGGGAGAGTTGTGAAGTTGAAGAAAGAGTGAAGTGGATTTGAGTGGCAGCTCACGGTCCAGTTGCTGCAAATCGGCTGTCGATGGCTGGAGAGGTTGCAAGGATGTTGGAGGATGCTCTCGGGTGTTCTCTGGTGTGTGACTTCCTTCAACTTTATTATGAATTTTATGGACGTTCCTACTTTGTTAATGGACGATAATTGGATATTACTCTCTGTTGTCTGTTGTTGGTTGTGTGAACTTCAGGCAGTGAGTTTATTTAGAGTGTTTATATTCTGTTTATGATAAGTGATTAGATAGAGAAAGATTTTGAGATAAATGGGAATGTGTTCTGTGAAAGGGAGATTTATGTGCTGTTGGATAAATGTTGTATTGCATCTTTACATGCACGGTTTGTTAATCGATTAGAAGATGGATATTGAGTTTGGATTATGAAAAGCCATCAAGTGATGAATAAAGATTAAGGGTATAAATAATGATGAAATTGTTAAGTTGATAATGTTAGAACTGTTAAGTGTTATGTTCCGTTTTGGGGTGTCAAAGGAGTTCCTAGAATTACTATGTAATTTAGGTTAGGAAAAAAATGAAATTAATGAGTTTTGATTATTAATAAGTAAATGTTTTTAATTATGAAGGTATTAAAAATGAGAAGAAAGATAAAGATTAAGTACTAATACACGTTAATGCTTCAAGGTAAGAATTGAGATAGAGTCATTGGCCAGTTGAGGCCCTACACCGTAAGCCATGTCTTTCCCTTGATTGTTTGTTAGCGTTTCTACTATGCTGCCTTATTTATTATGCATATGTTGTTCGCACGTTATTAATTTAATCTCTAAGCATGTTTAAGATGTTAGCATATTGTTATTGTTTCCTTTAAATTTTCAAACATGTCTATATTGTTATTACTTTCTTTAAATTGCCAAGCATGCTTATATTGTTATTGTTTTCTTTAAATTGCCAAGCATGTCTATATTGTTATTGTTTTCTTTAAATTACTAAGCATGCCTATATCGTTATTGTTTCTTTTAAATTGCCTAGCATGTCTATATTGTTATTACTTTATTTAAATTACCAAGCATGCCTATATTATTATTGTTTCATTTAAATTTCCAAGCATGCCTATATGGTTAGTGTTTCTTCTAAATTGCCAAGCATGTTTTAGAGTATATCACCATGAATAGTATGTTAGTAGATTTTTCATGTCTCATACTTTTATATTATTGTGATTACTGCTTCATGGCTCATACTTTTATAATGTTGTGATTACTGCTTCTCATTAACATGCATCACGATAATGCTTCTCATTAACATGCATCATGTAATAGAAACACGTAGGAAATGCCCCGTCGGATGGGGTATTCATATCCATTTACTTGAGGAAAAATGAATAAAGAAAATGAATGAATGAAAAGAGGAGTTGGGGGAGGTAGTTCGGATCTAACCCGGTAGACTGGAAGAATTATGTCCTTTCCTTGTCGGGTTGCGAGAGATAGTCTACCCTAGGTGGTTAGAAGCCGACAAGAGACTATTTTCTCCTCCACGGATTCCTCCAATCTCCCAGCTCGATGTATGAGTAATGTATGTAACGGAAAGAAAAGAACAGTTTGGTCGGATACCATTATGACATAACGAGTTAGAGACTTACATCATATTGCATATCTCATTTCTTACTGGGCATTGGGCTCACAGTTTGCTTATGGTGTAGGTAAACGCACGAGATAAGATGAAGGAGCAGTTGACGAAGGATTTGCACGGGCGGGACTTGTAGCTGGCTAGGCTAAAGAAAATAAAATAGAAGAGTATTTTGTAACTAAAACGTAACAGTTTGTTAAATGAATTATTTATGCTTCCGCTACGTTTTGAGAAAAAGTATTTTATAATTATAGTTTTCCGCTACTTATAATGAGTTTAAGAAAAAAGATTCTAACGGTCTGGCTTTTAGAAAAGAACCCTGATTTCAATTTAAAAGGTTTTCCGCTCTTTTATAAAAGAAAATAAAGAGTTTAAATTTAATGCGATTTTCAAAGTAAGAAAAAATCAGGGTCGTCACACCATTTTGATACTATTTTGGACTGTAAATTCAATTGTTCTTGAGTCATTTTATTTACTCTAAAGTTTGAAATTAAAAGTGAGAAATTTTGATACTAATTTTGTAATATCATTATCATTAGATTTCAAGGCTTAGAATTTGGACTAGGAGTATATTAGGCCTTCTCAGTTTAAATTAGGCTTTGGTTGTTGATAGGTCCACTTGAGTTATAGTTTATTTTTATGTCCGACATTGCATTATTTTCAAAAGTTTTATTTTGATACGTGTTTTCATATAAAATGATGAGTCCATTTTTTATGACTCGTCGATTTTTATGTTATATGTATATGTATTTTCACTGAACATGGTTTACTTCGAGCATGCACATCATTCTCATTGATCATATTGGGCGTGTGAACCAAACTTGATTGACCCATGTAGGGATTTTGTTTTCTTTATGCATATTCGATCATTGGAGAATATGTTTGTTGTGTTGTTAACTAGAATAATGAGACAACTGAATGTGTCGTATTCTTGGGCACAAAACCCTAAACCTGATCAGGGTTGTTGTACATGTTGCGATCACTTGAGCATCACCGTTATTTGTTTCTATTACTCTCGATGTCATGGTATGCTTGGAGTCTGCAAGTGACTCTATTTTCACTATGATTTTCCTGTTGATAGTAGATACCTATTTTATTTATGTATCACATTATAAAAGAAGTTTTCGACATTTGCTAAACTGGTCATTTTCTACTAAGTTTTATTTAAATGTTATATTCATAGCATGCTCACATAATTTTTGTATACTTTTATGCTGAATACAAAACTCTACTACTATTGAGTTTAGTCGACTCACTCCAAACAACTCTCTCCTTTTAGGTTTTATTTTGAAGATTTTTAGCTCTAGACGCATGAGTGAGCTCGATGTATTATTTTCTCTATTTTTATTAAGTTTTTGAGTTTATTTGTGAGGTTAGATGTTCAATGGTATATCAATTTTATTTGTAATTCACTTTCATTTTGGTTTAGTTTTTATTATGGACTAATATTACTATAATGCCACTGATCTCATTAATGGACCGTTGGTTTTAACCCATTTGATTTGGGTCATTATACATTTTATTTTCTTTTAAGTATTTCGCTGCTCATTAAATAATTAGGTTTAAAAGGTCAGACAACTCGGTTTATTTTTTGAATTGGGTAATTTTTCATTTTATCTCGAGTCCTTTTCGGAATGTGATAGGAAAAGAGTGAATAAATATAGACAGGAGTAGACAGCAACAAATAGTGTAACAAATGGACGACAAGTTTTGTCCATTAATTTGAAGCTTCAAACTAAAATGTTGTGGGCCAAACATATCACTTGAATTTCACGTGATTCATCGCTTCCACCCATTACGAGAATAAAATATGAATCACAAAAGAAAAACGAAGAAGAAATATCAAAATTTACATAAAAAACTCTAATAGTTAAAAAATCACCCGCTTATGAAAAAAATTCACTATGACAAACACTAAGTAGATAACAAATTTTTCGACTTATGCATAATATATCTCAATCATGAGTTATTTTTGAAAAAACAAATGGATAAATTTCGGTCCCCCATTCCTCTTCTATTATAGATTCTTATCTTTTTTGGGATGACCCCTTTCACTAACCATTACCTTATGAATCCGAATAAAGTCGACTCTATTTTTTGCGTCTTTTTTTTCCGATTTTTGTTTCGATAACGACTTTAAATGTCAGTATACGGGACAAAATTTTTAATCTATCCCTCTTGAAAATAATCATCGAAAAAACTCATTTCAAACTTATATTGCAAAAAAAAAAACTAATAATTCGAAACTCGAAAAGCACAAATTATGGGTATAAGATTTGCTAGGGGAAAAAAATAGGGGGGGGGGGGGGTGTGGTAGATAGGTTTTTGTACAAGAAATTGAAATGGGTTTGATCCCATACCAAAAAAGCATTTAAAAAATTTTGTCACGACGTCCAAATCACAATCATACTTTATTAAATTTGAAAATGGCATTTTCTCCTTCCACCATTCTGTCACACTTTACTTATCAATCCTGCATGCAGAATAGACTGCGTATCAGATTCCTCCGCTACAACTTCCGCACGCACTCTCTGTCCTGTCCAAGCTGTACATTTCATTAGAATATGGCTTTCCAAATTCCTACTTCTTCGAATCACTTTCTCAATATATACGTTGGAGAGCCCGTTGATTAGCCTTGGCAACATGACCAATTATTTGTTTGATTAAATATAAATTTAACTAATCTGATCTACGCAGAGAAAACTCACAAACCAAATAATTCTGGCCCAATCAAATTTAATGTATAGTCTCTTTAGAACCATGTTTATATTATAATGTCAGCTACTTACTCTTAAATAGTCTTTTAAAAACTCACAAACCAAATAATTCTGGCCCAATCAAATTCAATTCCAATAAGCAACTCCAGGTGGAAGAACCAAAAGAGATCATTTTACGATAAATTCTCGTCGACATATGCTCCTCTCAATTTATGGATGACAAATGAGCTGGTTGAGCAAAGTCAATTCTAAAAAAATTTAACTTACTAAGTCTACTGAATTAAACGATCAGAGTCTAATGAGTCAACCAAAAAAAATTCAGCTTGAATCGGTTTGTGAGCTATGAGTTAACCGACCCGAGTCGAGCTAGCTGAACGAGCCATCGATCTGAGCCTAATGAGTCAAGTATACTGTGTATAAATGTTTCAAATTTATATTAATATAATTGATATTTTTAAAAATATTTAGTGATTAAAATTATATAATTATTTATTATTATAGTGTCAAATTCAAAACTTATAATAGTTATGTTGATCGCTAATCGTTTAATTAAAAAAAATTATTTTATTAAGGATAATTAAAAAAACCTCTAAACTATGAGATTAGTGATAAATCAAATCTTAATTAACGACTAAAGCCCTAAACTTTAAAAAATTAACGATGCAAACCTCGTAGTCACATTTTTCGTTAAAAGATGTCTCCCAGACGTCCGTGCCACCCGCAAACATTTGATTATACCCTTTTACATGAAGGTGGATATCTATTTACATTGTCCATCAATCACAATCTGCAATGTACCTCATTTCGCGAATTCTACCTCACATCCCCGGACACCAACGTTTTTGCTGTTGATATCCGCTTACATGGTTCGTCAATCAAATCCGCCACATACCTCACTTTTGCGGATTTCACTTCACATCCACTGACACCGATGCTTCTGCTGCGAATATCATCTCACATGATCTACCAATCACAATCTATCACGTATCTCATTTTGTGGATTCCACCTCACATTTTCGCTAAAGATATCTACTCACATTGTACACTAGTCACAATCCCCCACATACCTTATTTCATATATTCCACCTCATACCCATAAACACCAACACTTTCGCTACAGAAACTGACTTCAAGATACCCACACTTTGGACACCACACGTGACCACCACAATCACAACCTCAGATGGAAGGAACGTGAGGTGAGTGACTAACTCAGTAGATAACTTATTTTAAATGCAATGCACATGTAAAACTTTCTCATCAAAAACCATGATAAAAAACAATGTCGTATATGTACCCATGTATGGATTTAAAATCATTTCCAAAATATGATTTATCATCAAAATAGGCTTCACGAGCCACTAATGAGATAATCATCAAAACCTTATTGGATACCTAACCAACTATAATAAAATAAGCTTATATTGTTTTTCACAAGTCAAAATGAAGATTCGTGAAAAATGAGGATCACACAAGAACCCTTCTTATATAAACACACAGAAAGAAGACATTGCGAAGATGAGAATGCCTCATGAGCTTGGAGGAAGAATTGTGAGTGCGATTTGAAAATCTAGCGACTTACAAGGGTTGTCACTAAACCAGTCAACAAATACACAATAAAAAATATACACACCCCGATTAGGTTTAGGGATTCGAAACCCAATGAGCATGTCACACTGCCTTATTACCCATTTTCACATAGAGCGTAAACAAAATATCTTCACTTAGCAGAAGATGTAAGGAGTTATCCACGTGATACTTTGAGATCGAGACCATCTAAAGTATCAAGAGGATTCATTCTCCAATAATAGTATCATAGCATATCATGAAATACCATGCACATAAGATAAATGTGTAAACCTAACGTATATACGTAGTATAAAAATTGACGTGCCGTCAAATAGTCTCCGTCGAGTTTTCATATTTGGCAATTCACAAAATACATTTTGAAAACCATGAGACAATGCAATGCAACTAAGTATAAAATCTCTAACTTGATGACGACAGAAATCAAGCTGCGTAGCTGCACACAACGTTGAATATAGGCATCAAAACCGCGGACACTGTTGGAACATAAAACCAAACTGGTGTTAAAACCTGAAACCAAACTAGGAATATAACAAGAGTCCCAAACCGAAAAACAAAATCAGACTGGAATGACTATCACAAGATTTCTCAGCTCAACACAAGGAGCGACAAAAAACTCCACATTGAACCAAGAATTCACACTGACAGAAACCACACGTGGTTGACGAAGCCAAGTGAACATCACAAAACTCAACTCTACAAAGACACACTATGCAGTTGACCAAGACATAATAATGGTCGACTAACACAATAGCAATTAACTTGAAAGACCTCAATGAGAGATGGTTACTGTCGACCAGATACAACATGCCTGACCCTAACAAACAAGCACTCGAGACATACTCGTAGTCAACCAAACACGACTACAGTCAATTGGGACAACCCAGTGTCGACAAGAAACGACGATGCACACCACTTTACCATTGACTAGACCCTTCACACTTAGACTGTAAATCCATGACACATGACAAAGACTTGATAGACCAAAAGAAAAATTTTACTCGAAAAAATGCAAAATTCAAAAATTATGGATTTTACAATTTCACCAAGTATACTTGAAAAATCATCTACAAGCACCATGACATAACAAAATATCCAAATATTAACAAAAATAACTTCTTCTTTTTTTTCCTTCCCTATTTTAGGGTTCGCTCACTCACAATAGAAATCTGTAGTGACTTTATTTTTACATCTTATATTAGTCTCTTCTAGGGAAAAGCTCTCGCAAAACCCTCGTACAAACCATCTGGAAGGCCCAAAAAAAAAAAAGAATAAAACCTCAATTCCAATTATATTTTCTTACTAACCCTCCTAAAAAATTCTCCTTTCTCATAATTTGGATCGAAAATGTTTAAAAAAAAAAAAAGGAAAGATGCAAATTGCTTAGATATTGCGATGAAGCTTTGTGTTAATCAGAACTCTTAAATCGGCTCGTATCCTCTATACTTCTGTACTCAGTAGTATCAATCACATTTTCTTCAGCTCCAGCAACTACTGTTTCTTTTATTATCTCTGTCCTCCCTTTTGCCACATCAAATGCACTCTCCAGCTTCTCCTTCGCCATCTCTCCCATTCTCTCTGCACTTTCTGCCGCTCTCATGGCGCCGTGTTCTGCTACGTCTGCAACCACCCCACTCACTCCACTCTCATTTTCTTCGTCTCCTCCTCCGAATGGAGACCCTGGCGTTGCAATCCTTGGTTCTGATGCCGAGAATAGTCTTCGCTGAAAGAAATTAAGCACATTAATTATAATTAATTACGAAAAGAAGAAAGAAATCTTTTTTTTTTTTTACATGAACACGTGTAAGAGCATTGAAGAAGAAAGGCGTGGAAATTTTAGAAGCGAAATCTCTGCGTAAAGCCTTGGAGACCCACGAAGCAACTCTTTGGGATTCCGCCATTGTTGCTCTACTCTTCAAAACTTAATCCACTGTCATCATCAAAACCGAAGACGTTAAAACTAGTAGAATTCATCTGTTTTAAAAATGTGGATGCCCCCACAGACGACACGTTGAGAGTTGGATGATTCATTCACCTGTGAACATATATTAGTCACACGTGTTACATGCACCGCTCACTAATAACCCCATGATGTGAATATTTAAAATTACTAAAAATAAAAGGACTGTTAAAGAAAATTGGAAAAAAAGGATTTTAACTTTCAAAATTGAAAATATAAAATCGATATTGGTAGTATATTATTGCTTTTTATGTTCATGTCTTCAACCACATACATTGAATTTTTAAAATATATAATTATTTTTTTTGTGTTTTTTTCTACTGATTTTAAGATCAAAATATTTGATTTTTTTTCTAACATAAATATTTCATGAAAAATAAAACTTCTCACCAATATTTTTCAACCTTATTTCTTCGTGATGAAGTAGAATAAGGCCCCATTTTGGGCTCCTTATTTCTAGGCCTAATAAATTATATAATGATGTCACTATTTATATTACAATTAAATAAAACTTCATTTAATTTTTTAACATCACGTGTGTTACCATGTTTATTTCATCTCTAACACTCTGATTTCTTGGATTAATATAAAAAAGAGAAATTAACAAAATAACCATTGAATTATAGTATTATTGACATGGCAATCATGAAACAATTTTTACTAAAAAATAAACACTGAACTATGATAAATAAACGACGCAAACATCGTTGTCACATTTTTCGTTAAAAATTTTAATTTGTTTCTGCAGTGGATAGCTCAAGAACTCACTTTCTGCAGTGGAATGCTCGTTTCTGTTGCAGAAAGAATCGTTTCTGATGCGAAAAGGATAATTTCCACAGTGAAAATTAGTCTTTCACTACGAAAAGTAAGTCATATTTCAAATACTCACTTTCTGCAGCAAGATGCTTGTTTCCGCTGCGGAAAGAATTATTTATGCTGTTGATAGAATATTTTTCACATTGGAAATGACCATTTTCACTGCAAAAAAAAAAAAAAATACTCTTTCTGCTCTTTTATTGAATTTTTTGTCATCACTGCAGAAAAATACTCTTTTTGCTCTTTTATTAATTTTTTGTCATTCTTCAATGTATCAGATAATGAATTTTCCAGCAAGTTTCTCTAGTGAATTAAAAACTTTGATTAGCTTGGAATACATTGATTTTTCAACAAACAATTTAATTGAAAATCTTTCACTTTTGTTGTCTTGATTTATTCTACGTGTCACGACTCGGAGACGAGCCTAACAAAATCCTCCAGGTCAGGCGACCTGATCCTCAAGGAGAACTCGATCACCCAGCTCAAAGCGTGAGTTATTTGCAGAAGACTTTTATAAGATGTGCGGCCCAAATGATATAGGTATAGCTATAATTAGGGATCACGAGAAAACAACGGTTCATAAAATAAATAGAAATCCAAAGTACTGTGCAACTAATCCAAACACACGAGCGAGGACCGTCAGTTGTGGGTGACGGTGAAGCTTCTAGGAGCATTCCAAGTTGGCAGGGTCGAGCTCATTCCATCATTCTTCGATTATGGTGAGTAATGCTGTGAGCTTTGATTTTGGATTGCCCTTTGCTGAAATTTTGAAATTTAGATTTTTGGTTCATTTGTTTTTTGGATGAGAAGATGCTGATAAATTGTTCACTGTTTGCTATTAAATCCCGTGGACTTGTGTTCGGATTGGTTATTGCCATTGATGTTGAAAAACTGAGAACTTGATACTTTGTTGGTTGTGCGTGACATATCAGCATGGCACAACAGAGTATTTGTGAGTTGTCCTAGGGTCAGAGTATAACTCAACGATGTCCAAAACTAAGAACCAAAACTCAACTTAACACAATACGTTCTGTAAATTCGAAGCAGGAATTAAACATAGCAACACTTCATAAATCCATTATCCAAGACATAATTCATCATTAATCCAAAATCAGAAACCAAGTCTCGATTTCATTGCATTAAAACAACAGTAACAAATATATACTATCCTCAGGTTTGTTTACAGAACCGTGAGCATAACAGGGAATAAATCACCACAACCAACAAGTTTCACGGTTCATCACTAAATCAAACCATATATCCTTGGGCTTCATCAATAAAAGAATAATTTCAAATAATTACAGCCAATAACTAAATACCCTTAGACATTATTCTTCGAACACCAATCTGTAGAAGAAGACAATAGCAAAATGCACAATCCAACCGAGAGTATAAATTACGCACAAACAACAGAGTATCAAGTTCTCAATTTTTCAACATCAATGACAGTAACCAATCACAACACGAGTCCATAGGATTTAATAACAAACAGTGAGCAATTTATCAGCATCTTCCCATCCAAACAACAAATGAACTGAAAATCTAAATTTTAAAATTTTAGCGAAATAGGGCAATCTGAAATCAAACCTAGCTGATGTGATCTGGAAAAGCTACAAAGACCAAGGTTCTTTAGGAGGCAATGGAGGCCCAATGATTAAAGCAATGACAAAGAAGGTGAAGGAAAAACCACAACTTTTTGTGGGAGAAGTCCAAGAAAGGGAGCCTAAAATCCATGATCCAAAAGCCTTGAATAGCTTGCTAAACATTGAAGAATAGATAAAAGAGTAGATACAAGTCAAAGGATGCAATAAGAGGCTACCCTTCCAAAAGGTCGGCCCACCTGCCGTGCACGCAACACGCGTATCCAGTTAGCAGCCCAGTGCGCAGCCCCGCGCCAGCGCCCAACACCCGGATAGTTCCGCCTGAGCACTCTCGCCCCCACCCCCGCACCAACCTGACAGTGCAGCCCATCTCAAGATCCAGCCAGTAAGCTCGCCGAGCGCCCGCGTCTCCTTTTACCCAAGCGCATCGAGCATTTTTCGTGGGTCAGCCCGCTTGCGCTCCCCTGTGCCAGTGCTCTGTCAACGCGCTCTGTCAGCGAGTGTATCCCGAGAATCACGCACCCTGTCAGCTGCCTGTGCCCGATCCAACCCAGCCCAACAGCGGGCCTGTTCGCTCCCGCCGGTCAGCACCCTCCCGCAAGCACCCTATCCAGCCTACGAAGTGCCACACGCATCTGTTTCTGCCCAGCGTGCGTGGCCCAGGCCCAACGCACCTACCGCATGCCCACTACCGCCAACTCCACCAAAAACCCTCATTTTTATCTTGTAAATTATTTTATCATATGTTCTTAGTGGATGATGACTTAAATTATTTTGACATACTTTTCTTAGTGGAGGATGACTTAAATTATTTTAACATATTTTTCTTAGTAGAGGATAGCCTATAAAAGGGCCTAGAGGCGCCATTTGTAAGACACTTGATTTTTTAATACAACTTGTGGGTTTCTCCTTGTGAATTTCTCTTCTCTTTATTTTCTTAGGAAAAAACTTGGTATTCTCAAGCATTCATCTTGACAATCAAGCTTTGATAGCTTTGGTTCAACCAACCAATTTGGTTAGGGTCAAGCTACTCTTCGGATAACTTTGGTTCAACCAACGAGTTTGGTTTAGGACAAGCTACTTCTCCATTTCTTGATTCTTAAGACGATCCGTTCAATGTTCGGCGTTGTTGTTGGGTCTAGGGTTCCTCAATACCCTAGGTTCGTATCAATTAGTATTAGAGCATTGGCTCAAATGAATTCAAGGTGCTATCTTTACTTTTTTTTGTTATCAATTTCTTCATATTTTCTTCTTCTCTTTTCATTCGATTATATATTGGCTCGAATGAATTCAAGGTGCTATCTTTACTTTTTTTTGTTATCAATTTCTTCATATTTTCTTCTTCTCTTTTCGTTCGATTATATATATATAAAAGTTCTTTTCTTTCTTTCAATCATCTATCAAAGTTATTTTCGTTAATCCTTTTTGATCATCTATTAAAAAAAGGTGAGCTTTTTATTAAAAAAAATGAAAGAAATGATCTTCCCATTTCAAAAATTACCTTGTTGGTTACATATCCGAGAGTGCAATTCCTCTATCAAATCATTGATCCCTTTTTGTGAATTTCTTCGAGAAAAAAGTTTCCTTTTGAGGAAAGATCATTGATACCTTATTCCAAATTTAAGGTATTAGCTCCTTAAGCTACTTAATCACAATAAGAAGTTTGATTTTTAATCAGTTTGGGAAAGTTGGACTATAAGTTTGGAAAAGTTTGAACTTTTCTTGATTTTTGCTTGCTGAATACTTTATTATTTGATTGAGTTGTTCCATAAAGATCTTAAAGTGGGGAACGAGTGGTAAGAGTCAAGAGTGTGAGCCTATCGTTATAAAAGCCACTTGAGAGCAAACACGAGTTTGAGTGACCCTTAGTTGAGTGAAACACGTAAGCAATAAAGAAAGGGCCTTTAGTAATTTTTCTTATTATGCACCATTTATTTTATCGCAATTTACTTTGTCGCAATTTACTTTGTCGCATTTACTTTATCGCACTTAAATTATCTTCCTTTTTGCGATTTAGTTTCTTTCTTTTTATGATTTACCTTACTTTATTGTAATTTTTTCTTCTCCTTACTCTACTTTTTGTAATTATTTATCCAAAATCATGAGTGGAAGTGAAGAAGAGGCAAACGTCGATTTAAGGATGTTCATAAGGGATATGCAAGGCCAATTCCAAGCCCTAAATATGAGTTTGGATAGATAAGCACCACCAACTCCAACCAATGGCCGATAAAGGAAAAGTTTTGAAAGAGAAGAGTTTGAGAAGGAAAAGGTAAGTAATCAAAGGAGGAATATAAAGGTAAATATTCCACATTTCCAAGGAAAAAGTAATCCAGAAACATATCGAGAGTGGAAGTGAAAAGTGGATCTTATTTTTGGAAGCTAAATCTTCTAAGAAGAAAAGAAAATCAAATTGGTTACCAACGAGTTCACAGATTACACAAACGTTTGGTGGGAACTATTATTAAGGAATCAAAGTGGATGTGGTGAACCAACAATTCGAAATTGGAAAGACATGAAGGACATCATGAGAGAAAGATTCATGCTTTCACCCTATTATAGGAAATCCGAGTTTGACAAAAAGGAGCATAAGGTTGTGCCATTTGATTTTGCGGAACTTTATGAATATTGTTTGAAGAAGAAACCAATCACTACGGCAACATTGAATTCTAAAGAGGTGAATAATGATCCGAAAGAAATAAAGCAAGGAAGTGATTCTAACAAAGAAGATAAGTTGATATAAAAGAGAGAACTTGAGGAAAAGTAAGATGTTCATGATGCTAAAGGAAAAGAGAGTGATAAAGAGCAACAAGTTAAAGCAAAAGATGAAAAATTAGATTTTGAAGGAGTTGAACACACTTTGGAATATGAAGAAACGCAATGAATTGAAAAGGAAAAAGACAAAGATGAAAAATGAGACAAAAGTGCCATAGAGAGAAGCCAAAATTGAATTTCGCAAAAAAGGCAATGATGAAGAAAAGAAATTTGGGAAGGAGAGGATAAAAACTGAGAGTGAGATGGAGAAAAAAATAGTGGGAAAGGGGTTAAAAGCCGGGGGAGAAAAACAATGGAGTGATTAAAAAAAAAGTGAAGAAACTAGAGAGTGATTTTTATTTTTGTGCAAACATATTTGTTAATCTTCCCATGAGCTAACTACTTCTTTTCTAGTGGTTGTTTCACCTATTTTGCAGGGTTAGAAAGACATATATCTTGAGGAATTACCAAATGGAGTAACACCACAAAGGAGGATTGAACATCCGTGGATGTAGTTCAACAATAAGTTTTCATATGAGAAAGGCAATGACATTGTGGTAGCCAACCCATTGTCGATAAAGTATGTTTTTAATCTTCAAACTAATTTATTGCAATTTGAAAATAATAAAAATTTGTGTGATAGAGACTTAGGTTTTGGAAGATTATGGATTGTTTTTGAAAATAATGCATGTGTTGATTTTTATGGTTATAAAGGATTACTTTTCAGGAAAAATACCATATGTGTTCATACATATCATCTTTATAAATTATTATTTGGCATCTTTAAGACCTTAGATAAACTTTATAGAGTATGCATGATTTTTAAAATTTATTTGAAGAATGGATGTTGGAAAATTGTGTTTAAAATTAAATATGAATTTTATGAATGGTTGATTATGCTATATGAAATATTCAATAATTCTAGTACTTATATGAAAGTTATGAAATATGTGCTTAATTCTTTTGTTAGAAAATTTGGTATCGAAATTTGGTATCATGTGATTAAAATTTTTGATTGGGAAATTTGCTATTATATGATTTTATGAAGATTTGAACACTTGAATTTAATTTTTGTTATTTTAAGAGAGAGTCAATTATGTGATAATTTGATGAATTGCTTACTAAATTTTGAGTTCGCATGTGTTTTAATTATTTATTATAATACATGTTATTCGTCGTTTGACATTTAAAAAAAAAAAAACACAAGTTGCCATTCAATGAAGTTGTTAGGAATTTGCATGGGAAGGAAAGATTTATCATCCAACCACGAGGAGGTGGTTCCTTCCAAGCATTGGAGCACATCAAAGACAATGTTTATAAATCGACCTACCAAGCGTATACGGTAAGATAAGTGTTTCTTTTAAAACAATTGACTTGTCTTTGTATGATGTAGGCGATTCAAGGACGAATCTTCTCAAAGAAGGGAGGAATTGTGTGATCCAGAAAAACTACAAACACCAAGGTTCTTTAGAAGGCAATGGAAACCGAATGATTAAAGCAAGGACAAAGAATGTGAAGGAAAAACCACAACTTTTTATGGGAGAAGTCCAAGAAAGGGAGCTCAAAATCCATGATCCAAAAGCCTTGAATAACTTACTAAGCATTGGAGAAGAGATAAAAGAGGAGATACAAGTCAAAGGATGCAAAAGAATGCTACTTTTCCAAAAGGCCAGACGGCTAACCTATAGCGCACGCAATGCGCGCATCCAATCAGCAGCCCAACACCTGCTCGCAATGCGCGGACCATTCCGCCTGCACACCCACCCCCCCGTTCGGCCAACCCACGCGCCAACTCGACAGCGCGACCCATCTCAAGACCTAGCCCGTAAGCACGCTGAGCGCCCGCGTCTCCTTCTACCCGCACGCACCGCACATTCTTTGCTCGTAAGCCCACCCGTGCGCCCATGCTCTGTCACCGCACCCCGTCAGCTCTTACGAATCACACACCCCATCAACTGCCTACGCCCCTCAGCACCTGCCCACGCACACTCGATCCAGCCTGCGAAGTTCCACCCGCATCCGTTTCTGCCCAACACGTGTGGCCCATGCCCAGCGTGCCTACCGTGTGCTCACCGCCGCCAACTCTACCAAAAATCTCTCATTTTTATCATTTAAATTATTTTAACATAATTTTCTTAGTGGATGATGACATAAATTACTTTAACATATTTTTCTTAGTGGAGGATAGCTAATAAAAAGGCATAGAGGCACCATTTGTAAGACACTTGATTTTTTAATACAACTTATGGGTTTCTCCTTGTAAGGTTTTCTTCTCTT
Organism: Begonia loranthoides; assembly: GCA_022433065.1. NCBI lineage: Eukaryota > Viridiplantae > Streptophyta > Magnoliopsida > Cucurbitales > Begoniaceae > Begonia > Begonia loranthoides. The sequence goes on from CM039470.1 coordinate 43,340,824, forward strand.
TATCTTCTTAGGAAGAATTTGGTATTCTCAAGCATTTATCTTGAAGATCAAGATTTGATAGCTTTGGTTCAACTAACTAATTTGGTTATGGTTAAGCTACTATTCGGATAACTTTGATTCAACCAACAAGTTTGGTTTGAGTCAAATTACTTTTTCATTTCTTGATTCGTAAGACGATCGTTCAATGTTCCTCGTTGTTATTGAGTCTAGTGTTTCTCAATACCCTAGATTCGCATCACTAGCTCACAGCATTACTCATCGTAATCGGAGAATGGCAGAATGAGCTCAACTTTGCCATCTTCGAAATGTTCCCGAAAGCTTCACCGTCGCCCACAATTGACCGTCCTCGTCCGCTCGCCTTTTCGGAAATCTCTCGGGCTACACCACTCTGTCGCTTGCGATTGATAGTGCTCATCCACTCGCCTCGTTGCCAAGCCTAGCTTTTGTTCTATTCTGCACGAAGCTTGCCGGTCGCCGTTACCCAATTGCCCAGAATTGACCTCTCTCACAAAGTCGCTCGACCGAATGGAATGAAGAGAAGAAATGCCTTTTTTTTTCTCCTTTTCTTCAACTTTGCCCATTTTCTTCTAACCTACTTAACAAAGGAAGAAATGAAGTCTTCCCTTTCCCTATTTTTAAATCCCTTGTTTTTTTTTTAAATTTTATTTTCCTTCACACTATCCACGGGCTTCTTGTCTCATTCTCCCCCTTTATTTTCATTTAATTTTAATTTCATTTTCCTTTATTTTTTTTCTTCAAATCGTGCCTTTTTTCTCTCCTTTTTTTTATAATCATTTTTTCTTTTCTTTATTTTAACTCTTCTTTTCCTTTTTATTTTATTATTTCTAAATTTCTTCTTTTTATCTGTCCGCGGCGGCGCGGACCTCTCTTTCCTCTGCACTTTACTTTCTTTTTTTTTTTTTCATCTCACTTTTCCTTTTATATATATACCTTTTACTTTATTTTAATTCCTTAATTTATTTATCTATATGATAATGTATATAATCAAATATATACCTATTATATATTATATCACTTATTTCTACTTCTAACTTATTTCAAATATCATCTAACAACCGATTCAACTTAATTTACCAACTTTGTTTCTTAAATAAATGATTTCATTTAGAAATTTCACAAATTGGCCAAAATTTCTCACATTGTAACTACACGACAATTTGCGTCAATTATTCAACATCTTGACCGATTCTAACGAAAAAATTAACACGTGAAATTTATTATAAAAAAATTTCACGGGTTTGACACTATGTCACCAATGAAGTGCCTAAACCTGTGGATAACCCAGTTTAATAAGATTTAAAATTGTTTTTCACTCTATTTGCTGTAAGTATCAACATTTTCGTTTAACCACAATAATTTAGCTAATTCGATACCAAAATTAGTTTCGAAGCTAAACAAACTGAAGATATTGAAATTAACGTTCAACGAATTCGGCAGACTGATGTCCGGAGAGCTAGGAAAATTGGAGAGTCGTATCGTTTTTAATGTTTCTTTCACCATGTTAACAAATAACATGACAATGATGTTTGCATCGTTTATTTTTTATTGTTCAGTGTTTTATTTATTAGCGAAAATTATTTAGTGTTTGACTTATCACTGATCTCATAGTTCAGTAGTTGTTTTGTTAATTAATTCTATAAAAAATAATACTTCTCCGAATCTCTCATGCACTAAACTTGATTTCCATAATAATATACAAATATCTAATTAATTATGAAAATAATGGAAAGGAAATTAAATTATTTGGATAAGAGACTCATCATCCAATATTTTGAAAAGTCCTAGCTGGTAAGCTTTCTTCTAATAATACCAGTACAGATGGATAGATATGTAGTAGTTAAGTCACACAATTGTAACAGATAATGTAGATTAAAGTAGGAAATTTCTTAATTCAACCCCACCATTTATGTCACATTTAAATTAATCAATTTAGTACTCAAAATTCAAAAAGGAATTCATTGGAGGAACGCGACCTCGCGTCACATTACCAGCGTGACATCAAATTTGGTCACTTAAACCCCAGCAAACACCTTAATAATATGATGTTCATGAATTATAAATATTCGATTTTCTAGAGAGGGACGCACACATGTATAATGAAATTATTATTACCACTAAAAATTGTTTGAAAATAATCATTTTTCTATGATCGTGATGTTGAGGTGTCCTCCCAAATGACTTCTCTAATTGACACATTTTTAGTCCATAATTATTCATGTATTAGTAGTCATTATCAAATGAGAAAAGTAATTAGCCTAAATCAAACAAGATGTTGATTTTAATTAGTGATTAATAATTTAAATTAGAGAGAAATAGAATAAAACGACAACGCATGCAGTACACGTATTACATTAAACTTCCAAAACGACACGAACGCACATTCCTGATTTTGATGTTTTTCGACGTTGCCATTACAAATTCATGTCTCGTTATAAGTCAGTCAATACTGCATGAAAATTATACGCCAATCTCTCTCTCTCTCTCCCTCCCTAATTTGTGTAGTAAACCAAATTCAAAACTAGGTTTAGCAGAGCTTAGTTCATGGAGTTTCAGAGGTCTCTCTCTCTCCTCTTCCTGGTTGTCTTTTCAATTTTTCTTTCTTCCTGTGAAGCGTACAGATTCTACGTTGGTGGAAATAAAGGGTGGGTCGTCCACCCTTCTGAGAATTATAATCTCTGGGCTGAAAGACACAGGTTTCAAATCAACGACACTCTCTGTAAGTCAATCTGAACTGTTGTTCATGCCAATAATGGATTGATTTCTGTAGTTTTAATTCTGGGTTGTGTTTTTGCAGTTTTTAAGTATGAAAGAGGATCGGATTCTGTTCTGGTGGTGAGTAAGGAGGATTATGTGAATTGCTCTACGAAGAATCCGATTCTGAAACTTGATAATGGAGATTCTGAGTTTAAGCTCAAGAGGTCTGGGCCGTTTTACTTCATTAGTGGAAAAGATGGAAACTGTGAAAAAGGTGAGAAATTGATCGTTATTGTTTTAGCTTTGAGGAGTCCTCCTCCAGCTCCTTCTCCAGCTACGCCGCCATCGTCCCCATTTCCGGCAGCTCCAGAGCCTTCAATGGCGGCTCCACCGTCTTCTGGTTCACCCTTGTCTCCATCTCCAGTTTCTGGAGGCCCAGATTCATCTCCAACGCTTTCACCTCCATCCCCAACGTCTTCATCTCAATCACCATCGTCAACGACTGAGCCGGGTTCGTCTCCATCGGAGTCTACACCATCTCCGGTTTCTGGAGGACCATCTGGGTCTTCAACGTTGACTGTAATTCCCTCTGCAACATTGGTGTTAGCCGCTGTGACAGTCATGGTTTGGACGTCCGCAAATGCTCCATAGGATTGAGGTTGAAAATTGTGAAATAATTTATTAAATAATTGGCATTTTCAACAGGTTTTAAACATTATTAATCAGTGTTTTGCTTAATTAATTTCTATTAATCGAATAATTATGATTATGCCGCACTTCTTCAATATGGTTTCTTTCTTTCTTTCTGTCCCATTAATTTAAGATGCTTTCGATGTCATTTCATTAATATAGACAGTCCGTGGGCCGTGGGCCGGCCTTGGTCTAATGCAGTCAAGCCCAAAATTTTTTATTAAGGCCCGAACCAACCTTTTTCTAAGAGGGTAGGGCCCATGGGCCTCATCGAGCAGGCCGCCCTGCAGGATCTTATCCAAATGAAGGCCCGCTGCTGGTTATTCTAATTTTGTTAATTATTTTTCCCTAACGGCGCAACATTGGGTAAAAAATCAAGCCAACCCGTAGACCAGCCCGAGATCCAAGGCCATGAGCCTAACCTCCGACCACCCAATGGAGAGTGGAGGCTCAACCAATCCGCTGCTGACGCTAAAATAGAAGAATTATTTAAAAATAAAATATAAATGAAAATTTTAAAATTAAGATGATCAAATTAAAATGATAATTTAGAAGTAGGCTGCCTATTTTTGCAAAGTAGAATTTAGAAGTCCATTTTCAAAACTATAAGAAGAGGCCCATATTTAGCAGAAATTGTCAACATATGGAATGACATGTCGTCTTATAAAAATATAGTTTGACTCATCATACGTCATATATTGCACACTTGGATTGTGCTTGGAGGATCTGTGTCGGTCCATGTGTTTTTAATTATTATAAGCAATGCATATATTATATTATATTTACATTTTAATCATATACATTTAACACATTATTTTCACTATTTATCAATGAATTAGGAATACATTAGACTCTACGTCACAATGTACATCTCATATATATTTTTTCATGAAAATAAAAATTATTATTTAGATGACAGTAAATATTAATATATTTTTTAAACACCGAAAAAAATTAGGTGATTTACAAGATATTGTATCATCAGTTATAAAAGTATAATTTAGTTCTAAAATTTGAGATTATTTATAAATTAGATTTATTTTTTTTTTTTTGACAAATCGAATCACCACTTTTCAGTTATCAATAATTCAGATATTTCTGTTAATTTATTTATTAAATTCAACATGTGTATATTACATTTTTTTTATTTAATAAAGTATTGTAACTCAATTTTTAACCCCTATGACAATTTGTAATCTGATTTTAAACTTTATTGCACGATTTATAGAGTTTAAAATCAACAAAAAAAAGAGTCAATATAATTCGAAATCAGATTACAAATCATTGAAAAGACTAGAAATCGAGTTAAAATATCTGATTAAATAAACCCCCTCCCCCCACACCGTAGACTTCAAATTGTACTATAAACTAGTGCATAATTAGGCAGTGGGCATAAACCAAAAATCAAATGCCCTGCCTTTTAGGTTAGGGTTGGCATTTTTGGTCAAGTGGTAGGATAGTGAATGAACAAGGTCCAAAGTCTGACCTTTATTCTCTCTCTCTCTATCTCTCAAATTGTATGATTTTTTAAGACCATTTACAGGAAGACAGCGAGTGAAATAGACTTCCACATAATCAAATATCTTGGTAGACCACTGATTGAGACTGTCTTCATTTATTTTCATACTTATAATTGTTCTTATTGTCCTAAAATAATCAATTAAATTAGACGCATTTTGCTAAGCACTGACCTCACGCTTTAAATCAAAACAAATTCCTCAGAATTATGGTGTTTGGTGTGCGAGAAAATCCGTCTAAAATTTTGTAATTAAATAAATAAATCAGCAAATCCAAAGTAGTTTGCAAGCCAATATCTGCAGAGGTCTTGTTTGTTTGTTTGTTTGTTTGTTCAATCCATTATGTGGTCGATAACATAATTATTTATTCAAAAAATAAGATTTAATTTTCATCGTGAAATCTTAAAATTGTAGTCGTATTAATCACACTGAGCTTTGATGATGGAGACACGAGAAAAATTCTAGGATCATCCTTTTCAAAAGACATCTTTATAATATGCGACAGACTTTATTGACCACGCTTGATCATCGACGTAATCTTCAAGTCATGAATTCTTTTTCTTGGAAAATGGATTAGTAGAAAAAGATCATAAATATAATTTTTTTAACAACACCAAATTTAATTACGAATGCCTATAAATATATGAAATTACTTGACTAAAAATAATAAGAAAATTAACACCGAAGATTCTATAGTTCGCGATTAATGACAAGTCAAACTTTGGAGAATTTTTTTTAACAACTAAAATCCTGAACTATGGAAAATTCTTGTCGGCGACCTCGCAGTCATGTTTCTCGTCCAGGACCGTTGAGTTTAACCCTTCGGTTTTGTCTCTGTCAAGTACTGTCAAACGGAGACGAAGGACATCAAGTACTGTCCTTCCTGGAAGTTCGAAGAAGAAGGACAATAGCGGGCGATGGCAGAGACGAAGCTCATTGGCCGTTGGATCGTAGAATGTACGGCCAGGATTGAATCTGGTGATTCCCTAAGGTGATGGACGGACAACAATCCTTGGCCGTTTCATCGAGCAAGGGACGTCCCTCATCTGGATCTACGGCTAGGATTGAATCTGGCATCTTCCAAAGGAGACAGACATACGACATTCCTTGGGCGTTGGATTGAGCGATGGACCTCCCTCATCTAGATCGACGCCCAGGATTGCATCTAGCGTCTTCCAAATGCGATGGCGGACGACGATCCCTGGCCGTTGGATCAAGCGAGGGACGTCCCATATCTGGATCGACGGCTAGAATTGACTCCAAATTAACTGGATCACGTGCAAGGCACATACGTTTTAACAACGCGCAAATTTTCTCAATTAAGACAAGAGGCGTCCATTGAGGGCAATAGAAATCAAAAAAATATAATGACATATTTGCCAAGTATATATGTTCAAATTAATTTCAACCACTAACTAATAGTTGAATCTATGAAGTTGATTTCTACGCATGCAATAGAATTTGTCTTGAGAGAAAGTGGAGAGTCTAGAAAAAAAATACACTAAGATATTAGTTGACGAGTGGTCTATGATTTACCGAGTTAGAGATTGAATTATGTGTCGTTTATTAATTTATTTAATATTTAAAATTTAAAAAAATGATAAATAAAATTAAGTGAGACCAACTTAAAATTTGATTTTTGACCTACTTGGTAACAACGTTTGAAGCTCATTATCATAGACTGAAAACACAATTGAAATTAGAAAACGCAGCCCTGCCCTGCACTATATATATAGATATATTATAATACAGTTGTATTTTGTCGGATGGAGTGGAATCTTAGGAGTAAATAAGACTGAGATGTTATTAAATTTAGGAAAAATGACAAATCAACCACCATCGTGGTTTTAAATTAATGACAAGTTAACTACTATGGTTTAAATGTTAACAAGTTAACCACTAACGTACGGAAAAATAATGAATCTACTATTGCAGTCACGTTTTCTGTTAAAATATAGTCGGGACGCCACTATGGTGTCCTGGGAAACCACCGCGGCGTCCAGAGCAAACCGCTGCGGCGTCCTGCATTTTTTAGGGTAAAAAATATTTGATCGCAAATTTAAGAGCTTAAACGATTGATTTAGGAGTTGAAACAGGGGGGTCATGGGATAAACCCAGGTATAAGTTGTAGATCTCTGAGAGAGCTTCGATTTAATATCTTCTGCGTCCAATTCCGACACTCGTAGCGAAAGTTATGGTCATTTGAAGTTGAAGATGTCAAAAATCTAATAAAAATATTGATTTCGAAGGAGACCGCAGGGGTGTCGTGAGGACACTGCAGGAGCGTCATGAGGACACCGCAGTGGCATCCTGGGACACCGCAGCGGTATCCTGACGACACCCTAATGGCGTCCAGGCAAAACTTTGTGTTTTCTTCCGCAACAAACGACAGCGGCGTCCCAACTAATTTTTAACGAAAAACGTCACTGCGATGTTAAATTTGTCATTTTTCTATACGTTAGTGATTAATTTATTAAGATTTAAACCATAATAGTTAATTTGTTATTGATCTGAAACTACGATGATTAATTTATTATTTTTCCTTAAATTTATGAGAAAGGCTGTAAATAGATACAACATTCATCAGAAAAAGAAGCACAAGAACCGAAGATTGATTCACAAATTCTTATAATTACGTTTATTAATTGTTTTTTTATACAAGAAACCATTAAATTACTCATTTAATGCAATTATTTCGTCAAAATTAACAAAATAACTACTGACATATTCAATCAATGACAAATTAATTATTAAATAATTTTTACTAATAAATAAAATATTCAACTATAAAAAATAAATTATACAAATATCATTATTAACAACAAAATAAAAGAATATAAAGCTTTGTCTCGAAAATATTTCTCTCATGTGCTGTGGAACGTTGTTTTCTCCCATGACTAAGTTTTTCATAATACAATTTAGAAATTCTCATATATTTTTGTTCAAATAATCACCGACGAATACAAGTTTTTTCGCTCACAACAATTATATTATTCTATTGCCATCTAATTTGAATTTAAAATAATAATTTAAGAAAATAACTAAAGTTTGGTAAATCGAAGAAAATGAACAATTTTCAGCGATCCATCTAAACCTTTTCTTTTCTTCTCAAGATTATTCTTCTCCAAAGATGTCAAATTGCTTAGAATAATTCACAGTTTGATTGGAAAGAAGTCAACTTTTTTCTGCAGAATGACATATTTCCTCTGTGGAAAATCGTCTTTCCTTTTCCTGAGTTCTATTTCAATGACTCATTTTCTACAATAAAAAAATAATATTTCGATGCGAAAAAACAATATATCACTTCAAAAAGACAATATTTTCATGAGAAAAAATAACATTATAAAGTAGAAAAAAAATATTATTTAATTAAAAACATGACAATGATATTTATCTTATTTATTTTTTGTAATTAAATATTTTATTTATTAAAAAATATTATTTAATAATTAACGTTAAATTATTTATTATTCAACAAATTACAACTATCCTCTCCTTAATTGGAAATAAGAAATTGAAAATAAAAATAAGTTTTTTTGGGGGTCGGTTTTTGTTGACGTGTCCCCACATCTTCTTGGATCACGAGCTTGCAGTATAGCCAGACACAAAAATGTAGCAGCTTTTGTCAATACATAGGCCACACAGGACGCTGATTTAATTTCCCATTTTTTTATTCTTATTTTTTCATATTATTACCTTCTAAATGACGAATTATCAACTAATTAGTAATATAAATACATTAATTTTTTATTTTTTTTATAAATGGTTTGGAAAATTCAGGAGGATAATTGCAGTCTTCTTTCTCATTTCCAGAATTACAATGCAAAATAGTGAAAATAGTGAAAATGGAAATTAAAATTGAAAAACAAAAAGACAAAAATGGGATCCAATCTTGCAAAAAATAATGTCAGAAATATTATAAGTTGATAATTCATTTCATCTTCTGATTAAAATCCTGACAAAAATTTAATTGAAATTGGGGTCTACTTCGTTTATATGCTCCAATCTTAAATGCTTAGAGTTGTGCAGCTTTAATTTGTCTTCATTGTGCTTCGGCAAAGTGCATATCTTAAAACTTTGCTTTAAAGTTTTTCGTACTAGTGGACAAACATGTGATACACGTACTTGTGTCATTTATATAAACTATTCTAAACTAAAGAAAGTTTGTGTGAAGAAATCAAATGTTCTAATTATTGTAAGTAAATTGTAGATGTAGAATCTTATCTATCTTTGATTTCTTGCTGTAACACTAGAAAATTTTATCGATTGTAACTTGATGTATTGAGAAACTATTACATTTAAATTTATAATTTTTGTTGTTTTTGGAGTATGTCAAATGAGTATTGGGAATGTGTAATTGGGAAGTCTATAAAAATTGATTTATTGAATGTGTTAGACTAGTATTACAAATTTGAGAAGAGGTGCTGTTGACTAGCATTTGTTGAGGTCGATCGGTATAGTAAGAATTAAAATTAAGGATCTCTATAGTAATTTCGGTCAACTAGTGTTCGTAGGCAGTTGACCGACATACAAAAAATCGACATTAAGGGCTCTCAGGACTTTTCGTGGTCGACTGACACGAGACGACCTAGAAAAGGAAGCACGTGTTAGAAACCCACGATGAGCGACAGGGAGGAAATATAGACCCTTGATCGGATCCGGGAACTATCTAACGTGAGGTTCACGGATTCTAGATTTTCGAAGAAAATCTACCAATCGTAGGCAATGGTTCGGTTTTCCCTCGCTCAAACTCCCAATGGAAGTTTGAAAAGGGAAAACTTACGAATTAGCTCAAGCACCACGGGCTTGCTAACAAGGAAGTCCTCTACTTCGTCCCGGATTCGAAAATCCGGGGCTGACACGACAGGGTTGGGATTTCTCTCACAGAGGAGAAAGCTACTATTATATTAATTTGATCAAAAATTTTTCAATGCATCTAATCCATGGATATTTATAGGCCTAGGTGATGATGAGTAGGGGATGATGGACGGCCGAGATGAGGGATGATGGACGGCCGAGATGAGGCAGGTGGTGGTAATATGCATGACGTGCACGTGACAACTCCTGGTTGTTTTCTTTGGGTGGCAACATGCAGGCCCTTGGATGAATGTGGAATGAATGGCCAAGATTAAAACTGGTGGGAGATAACATGCATGGCGTATACGTGGCAGCTCTTTCCTTGGGCTTGAAATGGATTGGACTTGGCCCATCAACCCATAACTGAATCATCACCATCTAACCTAACCAACAATCTAAATGCATGAATGAGTAAAGCTTATAACCATGCCTTACCCTCACAAAATAGGCTCAATGTTTGCCATGAAAATAAAATAAGAAATAAAAATGCAGAATTGAAAGGTTACACGTTTGGGATGCCGGGAAGACAAATTCCCGTCTGATGAAGCTCATAACATTCACGTGTGTCCCAAGTCAAGACATGCACAGGTTGCTCCCTATCCGTTGGGACAACATCCCAAATAGAATCATCCTCGAAGTTAATACCTGCAAAAGAAACAAGATCATCAGTAATTTGGCTAAGTGATGGTAAGGACCTTGTTTGCGATCGAGTAATAGGCCTCAGCCCCCGAGGCATGTCATCCCCTCTAGGTGAGAGAGGATTTGTCCTCAAATCCAATGGTTCGAGCTCTTCTTCCTCAATAGGGTCATCACCCACGAAGGGTGATAGATCTTGGACATTGAAAGTGGCTGACACACCATAGTCTCCGGGAAGGTCAATCTTATAAGCATTATTATTTATCCTTTCCAAGACTTTGAAAGGTCCGTCCGCTCTTGGGAGTAACTTCGAACGTCTCTTGTCAGGAAACCTTTCCTTTCTTAGGTGCAACCATACCAAGTCCCCCTCTTTAAATATCACTTCCTTACGCCCTCTATTGGCATGTTTGGCGTAACCCTCATTGCTCTTCCTAATAGCCGCGTGCACTGTCTCATGTAATTTCTTAACTTGCTCAGCCTTATGTGCACCAGAGGCATTGATAAGGTCCTTGGTCGGCATGGGTAATAAGTCCAAAGGCGTTGAAGGGTTAAAACCATATGCAACTTCAAACGGTGTCTTGTGGGTTGTCGAATGAACACATCGATTGTAAAAAAACTCCAAATGTGGGAGAAGAACGTCCCAATTTCCCAATTTCTTTCCCACGGCACATCTCAATAATGTGCCTAAAGTCCTATTGACGACTTCTGTTTGTCCATCCATTTGGGGATGAAAGGATGTGCTAAAACACAGTTTTGTTCCCAATTTTCTCCATAAAACATTCCAGAAAGTACTCAAAAATTTAGTGTCGCGATCCGACATGATTGAATGTGGTATTCCATGGAGACGGACAATCTCCTTAAAGAAGAGGTCAGCAATATTAGGGGCATCATCAGTTTTATTACAGGCCAAAAAGTGAGCCATCTTTGAGAACCTATCCACGACCACTAAAATAGAATCCCTGCTCCTTGCGGTCCGTGGTAAGCCTAAGATAAAGTCCATACTTACGTCAATCCAAGGATGGGTAGGCACTGGTAAGGGCATGTATAGTCCTTGCGGTAAGACTTTACTCTTGGCTTTCTTGCAAGTAGCACATTGCTCCAACATATGGTGTACATCATGCATCATACGTGGCCAATAAAGATGCTCTTTAAGTAGCTCAATGGTTTTCTTTTCCCCAAAATGTCCCGCTAAACCTCCACTATGAGCCTCTTTTACGAGGCTAAGTCGTAGGCTACCTCGAGGAATGCAAACTTTTCCTTTATGCATAAGGAATCCATCTATCAAACAAAAACCCCCATCGGGTTTGGTTAGGCAATTCGCATAATGAGAACCAAAATCTTCATCGGTTTCGTAAGCATTCTTGATCCACTCAAATCCAAAAAATTTTGTTCTCAATTCGGTGAAAAGGATTCTTTTGCGAGAGAGAGCGTCCATGACTACATTCTCGTTTCCTTTCAAATACTTTAAAGTGTATGGAAACCTTTCTAAAAATTCGACCCACTTGGCATGTCTCTTATTCAATTTATGCTGACTCTTGATGTGCTTAAGTGATTGATGGTCAGAATGGATTACAAACTCTTTAGATAAGAGGTAATGTTGCCAATGTTCAAGTGCTCGAATGACTGCATAGAACTCTTTATCGTATGTAGAGTAATTAAGGGTAGCTCTTTTAAGTTTCTCACTAAAGTAGGACAGAGGTTTGCCTTCTTGTGTTAGCACCGCTCCAATTCCAACTCCTGAAGCATCACTTTTGATCTCAAAAACTTTATTGAAGTCAGGAAGTGCCAAAACCGGAGAATTACACAACTTTTCTTTAATAGTATCAAAACTCATTTGGCATTTGGGAGTCCAAGCAAACTCTACTCCTTTCTTCGTTAATTCGGTAATAGGAGCAACAATAGAATTGAAATCTCGTATAAATCGCCGATAGAATGAAGCTAATCCATGGAAACTCCTTACTTCTAATATCCCATTTGGTGTAGGCCACTCTTTGATGGCCTTTATCTTTTCTTCATCGGCCTCCATTCCATTCTTAGATATGATGAATCCAAGAAAATAGACCTTCTCTTGTCCAAAAGAACACTTTTTTAGATTTCCAAAAAGTTTTGCTTTGCGAAGGGTTTCAAATAGAACATTAAGGTGAGTGACATGTTGTGGAAGGTCTAGACTGTATACCAAAATATCATCGAAGTAAACGACAACAAATTTACCCAATAGGTCCTTTAATACATGGTGCATTAATCGCATGAAGGTACTGGGGGCATTTGATAAGCCGAAAGACATGACCATCCACTCGAATAAGCCGTACTTGGTCTTAAAGGCAGTTTTCCACTCGTCACTTTCTCGCATGCGAATCTGGTGGTACCCACTCTTAAGGTCCACCTTTGAAAATATAGATGCGCCACAGAGCTCATCCAACATATCCTCGAGCCTTGGGATAGGATATCTATACTTGATAGTAATTTGGTTTATGGCTCGGCTGTCAACACACATCCTCATGGTGCCATCTTTCTTGGGTACTAATAATGTTGGCACAGCACAAGGGCTCATTGATTCACGTATATAACCTCCGTCCATCAAGTCTTGTACTTGGGTTTGAAGCTCTTTTGTCTCTTCTGGTCTCATCCGATAAGCCGGGCGGTTTGGTAAGGCTGCTCCAGGGGTTAAGTCAATTTGATGTTCAATACCTCTTAAAGGTGGTAACCCATGGGGTAGTTCTTCTGGAAAAATGTCTTGAAATTTGATCAGCAGGTGTTTGATAGGTGGTGGAATCTCTCCAAGTTAGCATGCATTGTATTTAGTATAAGATTTCCCTACTGAGTTTGTCACTCACTCCTTAGACTTTAATTTTCCCCAGGTTATATATTAGATCTGCATGGATACTTTTGGGGTGATGTGGGGTGTTGCTAGTGTTCCCTGCTGGTGCTTCAATCTTCCCGTGGATGGGTGGATGTTCGTCGATTCAATCCCTTTCGTTTATGATACCTTGGGATTTGTTGTTTTGGTGTTGATAGGTTTAATTCATGTACAATACTTTCTTTGTTTTTACTATACTATCTTGCCTCATATTGATCACTCTGTGGATCCCACCCATGCAATTTGAGTTTTGAGTTTAATTTAATGTTAAGACTTTTGCTTCTCCCTAGCTTTGGGCTCGGCGATCGGATTTTCTTCGAAAATATGGTCGCTTGACCTGACGATTATGTCAGGCCTACCTCCAGGTCGTGACAGTACTACCATCTTAAATAGTAGTTATTTTTCATCTTTAGAAGTAAGTTTGGCTGAAACAAACTAATCAAAAGACTCTAGTTAAAGTAATTTGCATCTCAGTTTTAAAATGAGTAAGTGGACATGGGAATGTCGCACTTTTGGAATTCAACAACATAAACATATGCTTCAACTTTACCAAATATATGATCTCTAAGTATCTTAACCTTTAGATTCTCTAATTTATCCTTGAAAACTCTTGATAAAAGATCTAGTCTAATTTGAACTTCTTCATGAGGTGTTAGCTCTTTTTTTTTTTTTTGTATTTCTGACTAGTTAAGATTTCATGTCAAATATCAGGCTTTCCAAATGCTTTTACAAGTGAAGTGGCATCTAAGTAGTATTTTCGCATATCTCTTTGACCCCTTGTGAAAGATGTTGATAAAATGATTTTTTTACCAACATTTGAGCCAACTATCATTTCTAAGTGAACATTGTCTACTATACCTTGATAAAGCTTTGATCGAATCTCCTTGTACTTACTATGAAAAAAATCTGATCTAGGTATTTTAATCTTAACATACATATCCAATGTGTATTGTTGTAGAAGACGACCTGATTGCAACAAATAAGAGTCATTGTTAAGGTAAATCTAAAACTTGTAACAATAATATTCTCCACAAGAGATACTGTCTCGCTCAGTGCTTCCACTGAATACTGCATTCAAAAGTGAAGATACACTTTTTTTTAACAAACCAATATTATTTACTTTATAAAATTTAATTATTTTATATGTAACTATGTAAGTTACCTATTTTATCTGACCTCATTAAGTCTTTTGCAAAAGAGAAATTTTGAATATGAACAACATTTCTATTATAGTTGTTGTAAATATTTCAACGATTGAATTGCTTAGTCCCTTGATGCCAACCAAAATCAACCTAGAGAAATAATAAAGGATTTTGCAAAGGGTCATAACAACCATAGTAATGCTCTACTCTATATGTAGAGTTTTGAATGTGCATCAACTAATATTTCTCTTGAATTGATTTGGTTATTAGAGTAATCTAGAGATGTTAAACGGGAGGCCTAGCCCGGGCCCGCGCAACGGGCCACACTGGGCTCGTGTTTCGGGCTCGTGAAACCATCGAAAACAGGGCCAGACGAGCTGGTTCGCGAGCCAAGAGGGTTGGCCTGGTCCGGGGCTCGCCTGTGGGAAGAGGGGTGCATCGGTGCAGTGAGATCGGTCGATCAAATAATCGACCACTCTGCTATCAAAATGATCGGTCGATCACTAGATCGACCGGTTCCAAGTTTCAAAACTCCAAAAATGCCTATGTAGTATTTAGCGGTCGACCATTTACTCGACTAATTCCTTCCTTGTCAACCAAAAATGCCATTGTAATATTTAGTGGTTGACCATTTAGTCGATTGATTCCATCCTTGTCGACCGAAAATGCCCCTATAATATTTAGCGATCGACCATTTAGTCGACCAATTCCTTCCTTGTCGACCGATTTCTCTTTAACGTCGGGCCAAGAGGGCATGAAGGGAGGATTTCTCCCTCCTCTCTCTCCTCTCCCTTCTCTCCCCTCTTTCCCTTCTCCCCTCCTTTACAAATACTCTCAAATACATTCAAATTTTTTCATCAAATTTTCTTTCAGTCTCTTATTCTCCTACTTTTGAATTTCTAGTACTCAATCGATCTCTTTTGTTCTTACCAATTTTCATACTCTTTGCATTCAACAAGGTATATGTTATAATTTATTATTAATGTATTTTTATATTGTTGTTAATTTTATGTATATGATTTAACAGTTTTGTGTGAATTTTTGTAGGTTTCGTATACGTGGAGGTGATAAAAAAATTCACACCACCTACAAACTATTGTTGATCAATTGGATTTGTGGTATCAATTTGTTATTTGAAATTTATTTGAAATATTTATTTTTAATGGATCCACGTAATTATAATATTGAGAATGTTGATGATGATATTGAGGAAAATAGGGAGTTAAATCCTGCATTTTCAATAGGATAATTATCTGCACAAGCATCCAGTTCTTCACCTAAAAAAAGGAACAAAACGTCTGAGGTATGGAAACATTTTGAAATAAAAGAAATTAAAATTAGTGGAAAAGTAGAATTTAGAGCTCAATGCAAATATTGTATTAAAAATTATGCATATGTTACCGGTAGTTTAATAAGTACACTTGGTAGGCATTATCAAAAATGTCACTTAAATGAGCAAGTAAAGGACCCTACACAAAGATTATTGAATGTTAGTGGTAGTGGCACTTTTTTATATTCACAAATTAAAATGAGAGAATGAATATCAAAACTTGTAGCATAATGCGAGCTGCCTTTATCATTCACCATTAGTGATGAATTTGAAAAATTTATGAAAGAGTATGCTACTCCTAATTTTAACCGTGTTCCTAGAAGTGCAACTAAAAATGATATTACAAAAATGTCTAATGATATGAAAAATGAACTAATTTCATTTTTTTCAAACGCTCATTCAATGTCTATTTGTATTACCTTTGATTTATGGAATGCACGTAATGATATAGGTTATGTTGTTGTAACTTCTCATTTTATTGATGAATCTTGGCAATTAAATAAAAGAATTTTAGGATTTCGTAATTGTGAATATCCTCACATTGATATTACTATTTATAGATATATTATAGCAATATTGCAAGAATATTCTATTAGAGATAGAATATTTAACATAACTCTTGATAATGCTAGTGCTAACAATGTTGCTATTTCTTATTTTAAAAATTATTTTCAATTAGATTTTACTCACGATTCCCTTTTCCATATGAGATGTGTATGTCATATTTTGAATTTAGTTGTTAAAGATGGTATGATATATATTTCATCTCATATTGAATTAATTAAATCCGCAATTTATTATATTATTGGATCTAATTCAAGACAACAAGAATATTGAGATTTTTGTAAAGCTGCTGTTCAACTTAAACCAAAAAAATTAAAAACCGATGTAGATAATAGGTGGAATTCAATTTATTTAATATTGAAAAATGTTAGGCCATATTGGCAAGTTACTCGTACTTTTATTAATGAGAAAACACAAAGTATTAATCTTGATAAATCTAGTTGTGATGTAGCTAATACATTTCTTGATTTTTTAAAATCATTTTGTGATGCTACAAATGACTGTTCATGAACTTATTATCAAAATTCTCATCTTGTTGTCCCAATTTTTGTAAATTTAACGGGTACTTTTCCACAATAATGAAAAATAGATGAATTTAGAGATATACTTAATAAAACGGAAACAAAATTTAAAAAATATTGGTTTGACATTCCTCCCATCTTTTGTTATGAGTCTCATGATTAATAAAATTTCTACTAATTTATGTAGTGCTCCTTTACTTTCGAGTAATCAAATAGCACATGGAATTGGTAGTTTATATTATTCTTATGAAAGTAAATATTCTAAACTTAGTTGTTCACGTTCTTCGTCACATGCTAGTTTTAGTAGTGGTGGTGGAGCTACAATAGCTCCATAATTTGTTATTCATGATATTTGGAATGAATTAGATACATATGTTTATTCTATTCATATGCGAAATGAACTAAATATTTATTTTGACACTCGATTTCAATTTTCTCACAATGATAACTTTGATATTTTAGATTCGTGGAAAAAGTTTTCCACTACATATCATATTCTTTTTATAATGTCACGTGATCTACTAACACCTCCGGTTTCTACCGTAGCATTGGAGTTTGCTTTTAGTGCATGTAGACGTGTGTACGATGAACGCTAAGGAAGACTTGCACCCGACCTCGTGGAGGCACTCATTTGCATGAAGGATTGAAATGACACCATTACGAAAAATCAACAATGAGATGACAAAATACTATAAGAATTTAAAATTTTGGACGTTGAAGATTAGATTTTCATTTAAATTTGGATGTATTGTAATTTGAATTTTGAAGTATTTTTTTAGCTTGTAATTTTTTTGACATTTTGCACATGATTGACAATTAGATGGGTACCAACTTAGTTGGGAGGTATCTAATTTATAATGATACAAGTGTCAAATTGATAATGAATAATATATTTTTTTTATATATTTGTCTCAAATAATTTTTATGTAATTACTTATTACATGTCATTTTTTTATATATTGGATAATGTTATTAATTGCATAAACATTACATTTATATTGATATTAATTGGAAATCGTCTTAATTAGGGTATTAATGTTGGCTAATATATTTATTTAAGCCCTTGTAGTCTATGTTATAAATATTGGGACTTAGAGAAATCAAGAAGTGTAAAATGAAGGCATGAGGTCGAGTAAACTGCATAATTGGTCGACCAAAATCTGTCCCCACCAAGGAAGTGGTTGAGCTTGCGGTCTAAGATATTGACCAAAATATATTACAGATTGCATCTTCATTCTGCGGTCGACGAAGCGGTCGAGTAGGCGGACAAAGATATCGACTGAAATATATTATAGATTGCATCTTAGTTCTACGGTCGACCAGTGAAGATTTGGTCGATCGATATTGAAGACAGATTGCTTCTCAAATCTGCAGTCAACAACGTGGTCGAGCAAGAAGAAAATGGTCAATCGTAACATATTACAGATTGCCTATCAGATCTGCAGTCGAGTTAGCGGTTGAGCATGTGGTCGACAAAAAATACTGGACAACACAATGGCTATTTCTAATGGCTAGTTTCCAATGATCGGTTCATCGGTTCCGGTTTGGTTTGCACACCCCTATCGTCTATCATATTTTAACCTTACAATAATAAATATTTATTATAGTTTTAATAACTAAAATTTAATATATATATATATATATATATATAACATATTTATATAAAATAATTTTATTTATATATAGTGGGCTCGTTAAGCTTGGCTCGTTAGGCTCATTGGGCAGGCTCGACTAGGCTCGTTGGGCTCGCGGCTCTCGAGCAGACTCAGATTGAAAATTTTTTTGGGTTATCTCGTTAGGCTCGCCAGGCTTGGTGAGTCGGGCCTTCACAAGCTCGGCTCGGCTCGATTAGCTCATTTAACATCTCTAGAGCCATCACCCACCCAAACATTAGCAACTTGAGAAGTACATGGTGTGTTGAATACTCTTTGCTCTAGGGTGGTATTTGATTTCTAGGAGATGACATGATTAGAGAACATATATATTTCCAAGAGTGCAAAAGAAAATTGCATGTGGATTTGTAGCTAAGACTTTAACAAGTTTTTCAACTGTGGGTGTAAAACCTGTTAAATTTTTAATTATAATTTTCAAGCGTAAATTTTTTGCGTAATAATTAGTCATGACGTTGAAAAGTTGACTCAATTTGTCGCGTAGTGATCACGTGTGAATTTTCGATCAAACAGTCAAAATTGATAAAATTGAGTAATTACCGAGCAGTAAATAAATTTAAGGAAGTGAAGTTAGAGAATTATTTAGTTAAAAAAATGTTGCCGATTAGCGTTTAGAGCGTATCAAAATTAAAGTCAAAATTTAGATTAGAGTCATTTGGTTTATAAATATATTTAATATATATTTATAAATTAGATTAATTAAATAAAATAAAGAAAGGAATAGAAAAGAAGAAGAAGGAGAAGAAGAAGGAGAAGAGAGCGATTAGGGTATGCAGTTGAGGAGGGAGAAAATGTGGGAGAGAGAGAGGGGTTGACGAAGTTGGATATCAGTCGAATCCAAGCAATGAAAAATGTTCACGACGTCGAGGGGAACGAATTTCGTGAAGACAGTTCACGAAATCTATAAGTTTTCGTCCTCGATTTTGGATTCAAAGATTGAAATATTTTTGCCTCGGATTCGAGCTTAAAAAATAAAATCCGAGGGACCTCTCTAGATTATATTGGTATATTTGGAGTTTATGTAGGAATATTGGTCAAATGGAAGAGGAAAATGGGGAAACGGAGCCTCCCCGTCAAAGAAATTGCATCGGAGATGAAACTGGTTTACCAGGAGCCAACTGGTCAACCATTTAGTTGACCAAAAAATTGGGTAGATTGCCCCAAACTTTTCTAGTAGACTGCCGGCCAACCAACAACAATCTAGTCGACCGAAAATCGAGCAGAATACCTGGAATTGCAGTTAGTCGACCAAAACACTATTTTTGGTCGACCACTCAATGCCAAATCACACATTATGAGTCGATTACACACCTGTTGGATTCCTAAACCCCGGTATAGGACCCTTCCACCTATCCCTTGAGAATTATTGATGAGAATTCTTGTCCTTTAACATGTTTTAGGCACTGACGAGTTTGTGGACTTCAAGCCTGTGCCTAAGGTTGCTGCTCCTTCGGATAAAAGGAGAGCTCACCATTGAGGTAAGAGTTTTATACTTATTTTCTTTGCATTGCATTGTTTTCCAAAACCGTATCTTGTTGATTACCACATATGAAAACTTGAAGTGAACTGTTTGACAGCACGTCAGTCTTTATACTACTATGAACATGAGTTTTACACGTTTATTTCACGTGCATGGTATTTATGATATGTTGTGGATTCTGATTTAGGGGCAATGAATCCTCTTGATACTTTGGACAATTTTGGTGTCAAAGTATCACGAAGCTACCCTCAATGCATCGCTTATTGCATGGAGATAGTTGATTGTGCGCTGTGTGAAAGTTGAGATTAGAAAGGTGATGACACTTTCTTGGGTTTCAAATCCCTAAACTTGATCAGGGTGTGTATAGTTTGGGTAGTGTCATCGCAGAGCTTGCTCGCTGGAAACTCAAGTGACGCGCAAGGTCATTGGACCGCTGTCATTTGTCTTCCTCCAGGCTCATGAGGTGGTGACCGGAAACAGTCGCCGCCTTTCTGTGTGATTAATCGAAAGAGTCCCTAAATGTTCCTCCATATTCACTGAAAACGGTTTTAAATATAAAATACGATTAGAGTATTTTGACTTATAGTTGTCTATGTATATAGCCATGTTTTCTTGATGTCTCGTCGGGAGCTTTGAGGCCGGTTTTCCTTACAAAATAAAAAGGATTTGAAATGTTTTGAAAAATATGCATGATTATCCAAAATTCATAGTTTTGACGAAAAGAGTAAAACAAGTTTTACATTTGCATTACATTTAGTATAAGTTTCCTATTAAGTTAGTCACTCACCCCAACGACCACCCCTCCCTTTCAGGTAAAGAAAAGAGTAGCTATACTTGCACGGGATTTGGTTGAAGATTCCTCCTTATATTCACTTTTGTATCTCTAGTTGTATTTTTTTCCTGGTAAGCACACTGTTGGATAATTTGTGTGGTATTTTGGATTTCAAGTTTCTGGATTTTGGTTTGTATGCATAGTTGACATTAGGATTTAATTTTTCATTATCGTACTATTAACTCTTATGATCACTATATGGACTGTGGCCCATCACAAGTGAGCTACGGCGGAAAATTTTATGTAAGTCTTCCGCAAACTTCAACAAGCCTTGGGTTGGGCGATCAAATCCTCTCCAAAGATTGGGTTGTTTGGCCGACGTTTCGGTACAGCTCGCCTTCGGGTCATGATAGTGGGTTTATGCATTTGATCCGTAGATTGCATTCTATACAAAAGTTGCTCATTGGTATCAAAAAAATATAGTTGGAGACGTGTTGGATTATCATCTATAAAGTCATTTATAAAGTATTAAACTTGTCCTTGAACCCTGAATACATACATTCATTTGTTTTGTTTTGTTAACGACTTATCTATCTTAACTCCAGTAAAAATATTATTATATGTACACACATATGTATGAAATCGAATACATTCATCTGTGCTTGAAGCAAATAGCTCACGTAAAATTTGTGGGACATCATTTTGATACCAACACAATTTCACCACCATAGCAACAAAATTTAGGTGGTTCATGAAAGAACCTTTTTGTGGCAAAATTGACACGAAGGAACCACTTAAAGTACACTTGTTTGTAGGAGTATATTATTTGAACTTCCACAGTTGAATTTGTGTATGATATAGACAAAATGAAGAGGATAATTAATTGAATAAGTATTTAAATAATAAAATGATAAGTAGAAATTAATTGAATAAGCATTTAAATAATAAAAAAATTATGCGAGTGGTGCGGACTCTTAAAACATACATTAAATAACTTTTATCCATAGTGAATGTTTTGATTAAAGACCTGCATTTTATAATATTAGTGTAACGTATTCTTGGGTTAGTCCAAAATGGGTTGTACTAGATAAGGAGAAAATCTGTAATACCCCAGATTTTTATAATACTAAATATGAGATTAAGTAAAGATAATAAGAGCTATATTGAATATTCTAGAATTGGTTTGGATGATTAGGGTATGTGGTGTTATGATCTGTGGAAGAGTAGTAAATTAAGTGTTTAAGTGATGTTCATTGGGTGATGTGGTCGTTCATGTTAGTGCAATTGAGGAAAATGAAGTACTCTGTATTGTAGTGGTTGATCTTGAAGAGCGGTGTGGTCGATCACACTCTAAACATAATATTATAGAGGCGAAACAATGTTGAAGCGGTCGATCATGTGTGCATGTTGATGATCGACCTATATCTTCCAGAATTGTGAAGAAATAAGATTTTGCGGTCGATCATTGCATGAGGGGCGGTCGAACTCGGTCATTGCAGTGTGTAAGATGCTGATTTGCGGTCGATCATGCATAGTGGACAATTGACCAGTTTTCACAAATAATTATTTTTAAGCCATGTTGCGGTCTATCATTCGAAGGGCGTGATCGATCGGTAATTCAAAGCGTCACCAAAAATTATAAGAGATGTTGTCTTCTGATTGAAATGGTGGGAAGCTGGAGTGTCATGAATGTCATGCGCCCCTCCACCTCCTGCATGGATGCCAGATGAGGAAGGCCTAAGTGATTATAAAGGGGAAATTTGGAGAGTAGTTTGTGAAGGAGGACGCTAGAGACAGAAGAGTGCCGAGAGGAATCTAGAGAAGAAAAAAATGAGGAGAAGACTTTTCTTCAAGGTAAGAAATGTGTGTGTACTTTTCCCCTTTTGGGGCTACATCACAAGAAATAGAGTTTTACTTTGGGAGATGCTTGCTTTTGATGTTGATGTTGTTGTTGGTTGTTGGTTGTTGGTTTAAGAGCATGTCTTTGAGGTTATATTACTCTGCTCAATGATAAATCTTGTTGAGGATAGGTTCTGTTCTGTTGAGGCTCTGTTGATTTCTAAATTGCTCTCTACTTGTTAAAGTGTTGAGAAAATCAGTTGAAGTTAATGTTCTATTGGTTTAAGAATCGATCAATATTGTCATGGTTTAATAAGAAATTGATAAAAATAAGGTTGGATGCTTCTGTTAAATTTTGGACGTGTTCTTTGACATAGTTGAGGTGTTGAATATGTTATTTTGTTGATAGATATTAAGTTTTGGAGATGTTCTTTAATGTGTTGTTTGTTGTTGATATTACTAACCTATTTTTGGAGATGTATTGTTCTTAATTGTTGAATAAATTGATTGATAATATGTTTGTTGTTATTGTTAAGCTGTAAACCATGTCACTGTTTGAGGATAAACTGTCACTTTGAGGATGTATTGTTTTGATAAGTAGGTTGATTGTCGTTGTTCAAAATTTATGTTTCATAAAAGTTGAGATTTCATATATGTTGTTTGATTTGTTGTTTGATGCTTTGATGTCCATGCTTTGAGGAGGGATTGATGATATGCTACAGGACATGTTAAGTTATATGTATTCATATGTGATCATTCATCATTGTTTTCACAAAATGTTACAAAAGAGGTTTCTCATGCATATGGTTTTAAGTAAAGAAAGATAAAAGAAAGTAAGGACTTAAATCTATGATGAGGCTTTAGGAATGAGTTCCCAATGAGATTATGAGGCGTTGGTGGATGTTGTCCCCAATGGTAGAAGTTTTGGGCGGATTTTCTCCCAATAGTTGAGGTTTTGGATACTAAACTCATGTATAAAGTCTTGGTGAATGTAGTCCCCATGGTTAGAGGCATTGGCTGGTAATTCCCCAATGGTTGATGCTTTGAGTTGAGTTCCAATAATATTGAGTTGAGTTTCAATGGTAAAACGGTAATGACAGTGTAAAAAGAATAAACTAAAATGGGAAAATGTTTTATAAAAAGAGCATTACATGTTTCATATTTCATTTCATTTCTTACTAAGCGTTAGATTTATAGTTGAAGTCTTGTGATGTAGGTATGCACAGTATCAAGGATAGGAGCAGTTAATGAAGGATGTGCGTATTGCAGATCTTGTAACTAGCTAAACTAAATGTTAAAAGAAAAATAAATGTAAATAATTTTATATTGTAAAAGTATTTGATTTATAAACGAAAAGAATTTTATCTAAACATTTCCTTTCATGCCATTTAGTTTTAAAATGACAAATCTTCTGCTATGTAATGTAAAAGTTTTAAATTTTATGTGTTTTACAAAGAAAGAGCGTTTTAAATTATAATGTTTTAAGAAAATAGAAATTAGGTCCTTACAATAACTCTATTTATAAATTATATATTTTTTATTTTTCCCAGTAATATGTGATTGTGTATTTCTGTGGATTAGAAGTCATTTACATGTGCCACAATTAGAGTAATAAAACAAGAATGGGATGGGTTAGATTGAACTATTTGTGGCGTGATTGACCTTATCGTCTGCTGTTCGACCTTATCCTCTGCTGTTCTACCTTATCCAAGAACATTCATTAAAAAGAAACATCTTTAAATAGTTATAAAAAATAAAAAATAAAAAGAGGATTTATTGGGGCAGTAATTATGTGTTCAGTGCGGTTAAAAAAAATTACACACTACTTCTTCATACTTCTCTCGTAATAATGTTTCATAATATGATTTAATGCATGATTATGATAGATAAGAAAATAATAAATAATTAAAAGGATTTTTCATTGTTGTTATTTTTCAAATAAATAAATATATAAAAATAAAAAATAAGATTTGAAAGAATTTGAAGAACTCTAAAACTAAAAGCAAAAAATAACATTTGAAAAGTTTGAAACGATTGCTCGTTATTGGACAATTGTTGACAATATGATTTTAATGATAATTATTAGAAAATAAAAAAGTAAACTACTAAAATTAATGGATTTTAAAATTCATAAATTATCATTAAGTATCATAAACATGGATTATTAAATAATTCAATAAAAATTTAGTTTTAAAATCCAACGAATAATATTTGACATGAATTAGGACAAAATTTGTATCATACATAATTTAATGCAATTAATGGATTTTGATTGAATTAAAATTCAATGCAATTTAAAATAAAATTTTAAATTTTAAAATAATTTATAGAGTAACTATACGTCAATACATTTACCTTTATTCTTAATTTTTAATTCTTATTTTTTTCACATTTCAAATATTGATTAGTGTAATTAATGTAATAAATTAAAAATAGTTAAAATAAGTCATTAATTACACATATCACTATTTGTCACGTTAGAAAGTAAGAATACAGTCTAATAATAGAAAGTAAACATAATATTATTCTAATAAAGTGTAATAATAGAAAATAAATATAAAGAGTAAACATAACATTATCCTTGTGAAGATAAGGATGACCAAATTGAGAGTCCAACCCAAACTAGTAGTGTTGCACAATCTTAAATCGCTTGGGAGTGGAACACACAGTTTATAAGTAGAGTTTTCCTCTCTACCAAGTACAATGCGTTTTTTGCTAACCCAAAAAATAAAATTGTGTAAGTTTCAGCCCAAAGTGGACAATATTGTACTGTGATAACTTGGAATGTACAAATTAAACTTCCAACTATATTTTTTTTACAAAGGAAACATTTAATTTTCAACTGTTAGCAATTTAGATATTATTATTTTTTATCCATTAAATCCAGCATGTATATAACACGTTTTTCATTTAATGAAATATTTTAACTCGATTTAAAACTCGTTTAGCGATTGGTAACCTACTTTCAAACTTTACTACGCAATCGACATAATTTGAAATTATCGGAGATGAGATCAATAGAGTTTAAAATCGGATTAGTAATCACTGGATGAATTAAAAATCGAGTAAAATTATCTAATTAAATGAAAAATATGGTATATATTTACTTGATTTAATATATAAATTAATAGTAATATTTAAATTGTTAATAGTTAAAAGGAAAATAAACAAAAAAATCATTGTACTATGGGATCAATGACAAGTCAATCGCTGAACAATTTTTGCTAATTACTTAAACACTTAACTATGAAAAATGGACGACGCAAATATCATTGTTACTGTATAAAGAAACATTATCATGAAAACGATATCGAAACATTACTCTCTGCGATTCTAATTCTACTTCAATTTTATGTTAAAATTGCAATAATTGAAGCAATCTTACCGTAAAGACGATGTCAGGAAGCTCCAACATAGTTTTCTCGTCATCGAAAACAATTTCCACATTTTCAGTTTTCAAACATCTTCCGATGGCTCATCCCTCCTCTCGATTTCATTCATCCAATTCTTATCACCATCTTCTTTTTCCTCTTCTTGTCCATCATCGTTATTCAGCGCTCATCACCAATATCCCACTTTTCCTATAAAAAAGTAATCTTTCTATAGGTAGAACGTTGTCCTTCTGCAGATAAACGTTGTCTTTCTGCAGCGGAAAGTAAACGTTCTATGTGCGGAAAGTAATCTTTTAAATTTATTTAGTGGAAAGACAATGTTTCGTAATAAAATGACAACATTTTTTAACGGAAAACGTAACCATGATGTTTGCTCTATTCATTTTTCATAGTTGAGTGTTTAAGTTGTTAAGAAAAATTATTCAGTTGTTGACTTGTTATTGATCATATAATTCAGTAGTTATTTTGTTAAGTTCCCTAGTTATAATGTAAAAAGTTCTTAAAAAGAAAACTTTTATTTGATGTAGCAAAGGACGAAAAGTCTCTTTACAACTTCCCATCTTTTGTCACAAATATTTATTAATATATTGTTTATGGAAAAAAGTATACCACCAAAATTAAAATAGGAAAAAAATACAAAATAAATTAATTAAATAAAAAACAAAAAGTACCACGGTCACATGTATTTTGTACATAAAAGTTTAATTTCTTAGATGTATTAGTTCTTTCAATTTGTATCATATGATAGTTACATATATTATAATTTTTTAATATGATATTAATTATTAAATGTACACACTTTTAAAATTAAGGAAAATTAACAAAACAATTGTCGAATTATGAGGTCAATAACAAAATAAAAACAAAATAATTTTCGTTAACAAATAAAATACTGAACTATGAGAAATGAACGGCGCAAACATGAATGTTATGTTTTATGTTAAAAATTTAATTTTTTTTTCACACAGAAAATGATATATTATGCATCAAAAAAGATATATTCTGTAGCAAAAAGTGCATCGTACCAGCGAAAACATATTTTACGAAGAAATTTAATTAAATTGGTGATTAATTTTTGAGATACTCGTCCAGCTTGATAATAATTACCAAATTAATTAACAGATAATTAATTATAAGGTGAAACTTAAAAGTATTTTCTGCAATGGTGCAATGGAAACTTGTCTTTCGAAAAAAAATTAAAATTTTAACAAAAACGTGACAACAATATTTACACCATTTATTTCCTATAATTTCATTATATTATTTTTAGTAAAAATTATTTAGTGTTTGTCTTGTCACTAATTTTATAGTTCATTGGTTATTTTGTTAATTTTCCTAAAATTAATATTTTTTATTTTAAAATATGAATAATATTTTATCACGAATAAGAAACTTTATAGAGTTCAAATAAACCTAACTTTTTAGGTGACAAATTTGAAACTAACACCAATTATTGAAACTTCAACTTCTTCTAATTACTCGAAATTTCAATCATCCCCATAATCTCGCAATCTTTTTGCAAAAGAAACCGACTAACATACTTATTATGACTCTTTTAATAGGAAAATAGCCAATTAAATTAGCCTTCCTGATATTTTTCAATTAAAGTAGCCTTCCTGATATCGACTAACATACGTATTTTTTTAAAAATAAACAAATTTAATTTAATTTCAAAAATAATAATAATAACAAATCAACCATTGAACTATGAGATCAATGACAAATCAACCACTAAATAATTTGTGTTAACAAATAAAATATTTAACTATGAAAAATGAACGACGCAAACATCGTCATTATCTTGTTGAAAGAAACGTTAAAACGATAAGAATTTTCAAAATTGAAGATTTTCAGTTAACTGTTTGTTGAAAAACTAATATACTCTAAGCTAATCAAAATCTGCAGAAAGATGACTTTATGCAGAGGAAAGTAATTTTTCCTGAGTCTTATTCTAATTACTCACTTTCTTAACAAAAATAAAACATTTTTTAATGAAAAATGTGGAAATGATGTTTGCGTCGTTCAGTTCTTATAGTTGAGTGCTTTATTTGTTAGCAAAAATTGTTTAGTTGTAAACTTCTTATTGATCTCATAATTCATTGATTGTTTTGTTAATTTTCCAAAAAAAAAATATTAAATTTATTCTACCAAACAAATTTTAAATCTACGAAAAAACATATTCAAAAATGTATAAAAGAATTAATAAATATGATTGTTTAGTTATTTGCTTTAAAGACAAAATGAATATTAAAATTTTCGAGCACTTATTTAAGAGATTTTTTCCACATCATTTCTAGATTGCTTGTCTTCCTAAACCCAATAATTATTTTTAAAAAACCCAATAATTATTTTTAAAAAACCCAATAATTGACCCTAACCTGCACGTATATTATATAAACCGTAGTATATTTCGTTGCAAACCAATTAGGTACTTATATTTTTATATAAATCAAGAAGTACTTATAGTTTTTTAAATTAAAATTTATGAAATTTTATTTTGAACTTGATTTTGTAACGGCTGATGTGAATATTAATTTAGGTAATTATTTTGAGTTAATTTAATTAATTCACTTAAATGCACAATCAATTGGCAATATCTATATTCGCATCATTATATTGACTCTTTCACCATTGTGAATGGAAGAGGCAGTTGCAGAGGGAGAGAATAGCCACTGTAGGGGAAGAAGTTGTCTAGAAATCAAGACTATGTGCTGGAGTTCTGGTAGGTATGACTCCCTTAGTGCTATGAAGGGGTTTTTCTTAGAAAAACTGGATTTTTCAAATCTCATTTGATGTAGATATTGTGCTGTGTTAAATCGGTTGAATAGCTTCGATTTTGAGGCTAGAAGGATTTGGAAATTGAGAGTCTTTGAGTGGTAAATATCATTCCTATATTACTATTATCTGTAGTTTGAAATTGAATCTGTGATTAGAGAATTGAAGGAAGGTTTAGAAGTATTAACATAAAAAAAAAGGTTTTGAATTTGCGTTAGAAGTTGATGATTATTGGAAGAAATCAAATTATGTTTTGACACTATGATTTGTGGGCGTTTGAGTTTAGATTTAGTTGGAACATATGGTAGAAATCCAACGAAACATTGTGACTGGTATCGGAGACAATGGCGCTGAGCCACAACTTTAATGCCCCGTAGCATAAAATCATTTTTCATACTATTTTTTTTCGTAAATCATATCATATCTTTGAAAATACAACGAATAAAATAGGGGTGTGTAAACCGAACCAGAACCGAAGAACCAAACTGGAACTGGCAGTTTTGAGTTCGTTCGATTCGGTTTTGCACTTAAAATAACAGAATTTCGGTTCTGTTGATGCGGAATCGAAATTATCAGTTCGATTTTCAGTTCCAGCTTCTCAAAACCGAAAAACCGGAACCGAACCGTGAGCTGTATTTAGGGCATCGTGTTTTGGCTCTGTGATGTGTTCTCCAGTTCGGCACTTCAGCCGCAGTCCAGAGAGTCCCAAACGGTGAATGCTCCCTGTCACACCCCTAATTTTTCGCCTTGCGGAATAGGGCGAATAGGTGTGCGGCGCCGTAGTCCCACTACGACCAGCCTCTCTCCGGATATTCTCGGATGTCGCCTCCTCTCGTTGAACACAAACTCTTTACGGGAGCCCGGCCCCCAACCCTTTCTTTCGATTCCAAACCAAAGAAACTAGGAACAATTCTCGCCACTCGGAACACCACAACTCTCTCAAGGATGACTAATCACTCAATGATTATCAATGCCTTGGTTGGTGCCTCAAGGGTCTTATTTATAGGCAATAAGCAATCCTAATTCAACTAGAACTAGGAATCCTAAGGCTAGTAGGATTTGTAGCTCCAATCCAGTGTGTGCTAGTCCATGCTAGTAGCTCCAATCCAGTGTGTGCTAGTCCATGCTAGTAGCTCCAATCTAGTGTGTGCTAGTCCATGCTAGTAGCTCCAATCTAGTGTGTGCTAGTCCATGATAGCGCACTGTCGGCCCAGTTGGCGCGCTGCTGGCCCAGCCCAATCGCGCTGCTGTCTTCTCCTCTGTGGCGCACGCGCTGCCGACGTCTACTCCTGCCTGATGCGCGCCCCGCACGCAGCTTGTTTGCATAGTGCACCCAGCACACTGTTGTGAGGCTTCCCAGAAGCCTCCTTTCGGGCGCTGCGCCCGTTTACG
This sequence comes from Begonia loranthoides, assembly GCA_022433065.1. Lineage (NCBI taxonomy): Eukaryota > Viridiplantae > Streptophyta > Magnoliopsida > Cucurbitales > Begoniaceae > Begonia > Begonia loranthoides. The sequence goes on from CM039470.1 coordinate 43,370,973, forward strand.
CCTTGTGAGAAAGGGGGTGTGACACTCCCCCACTCCACGTCTGCTGCAACTCTCCTGTTCGTCTTCGTCTTCAGTTCTTCTGCATGTTCTGTTGTGTCTTCGTCTTCGGTTTTTCTCCTGAACAGCGAACGATCCCGACTCAGCTCTCAACTCCCGAACGGCGAACGTTTTGTTTGTCTTCCGTCTTCGTACAATCATGTTAGGCTGCGTCTTTTGTCTTCTATCTTCACAAAATCAAACGTTTTGTTCGTCTTCTTCTGTCTATTGTCTTTGATTCGTCTCCCGAACGGCGAACGTTTTGTTCGTCTTCTGTCTTCCATCTTCTGTCTTCTGTCTTCACAGAATCAAGCAATCCCTCATTTTCAGTTCACAAACAACATTAAGTCACAGCTCACAGGTTTGAAATAATTCATGAAGTTGATTGATCTTTGTGAAATAATCTGCTTGAATTGCTTGAATTTGACTCTCAATTAGCCTAATTCCTAATTCAATTAGGATTTTTTTATTTTGTTTTTGCATTTTTAATTTTTATCAAATTTTATTATAATATTAAAAAATAAATAAAATACGATATTGAACTGGTACCGAACTGGAACCGAAACCGAATTTTTGGTTTGGTTCCAATTTGGTACCGGTTTCCCGTATGACCAATTTGGTTTTGGGAGTCCAAAATCGAAACCAACTGGTTTGGTGCAGTTCCACTCCGGAACCAGACCGAACCAGACCATAAATACCCCTAGAATAAAATATACTTATTGAAAAACAAGATAGTGAAATCTTTTATAAATTCTAAATTAAAAAATTCAACGTAGTTAAAGCTCGACATAACATAAAAGCCTTGTAAAACAAAACGGCTTCATTTAAAACTAAATATTTAAATACATAATTTAAATAAAAGTATTTCTTTTTCAATTTTCTTTTCTCAAGTCTTCCACTCACAGGTCAATATCGCTTCAACAATGTTGCAACCTCGCGCATAAGAGCACTCTTTCTACTGCATTATTCACATGTTTCTTTCATCAAGTGAATCATCAAAGGTACCCTCACCTACATCACAAAGTTCATATATGAGCTTAGAGTTCAATAAAATATGTATATGTATATCATGAGTGTGAGATGCAAGTTCGTAAAAACATGTATTTTCGTTTTAGTCTTTCTTTCTTACTTTTCTTTCTTTCATTATTTTCTTTCGTTCCTTTCTTTCATTAACATTGTGATACTTCACTAAAGCCACAAATCATAAGGAATAAATCCACCAAATGCATAAAAATCATTTTCAGTTCTTAAAAGAAAAAAGTTTTCATAATGCATGTGATGTACAGTGATCTTACCATGCAAAACTTAATACATAATAATAATGTAGTCTATTATCACATGCATGACAAACAACAATACGTCTCCAAAGTTCTTACATCGTTCTATCATCACATGTGTCTAATAAAAGAAACCATCACGACAAACAAAACAGAAACATCTCCTTGATCAACATCTAACATCATTTACGTAATCTTATTGTCAACATATTATAAATATAAAATAAACATCACATAACACATCCTCAATTCACAACTGTAGCGCATCAGAAGCAAGATATCATAATAATAATAATAATAAACCCTAACAATTTGTGATGTAAGCCAAAGGCCAAACACATGCAAACGTCACTTACCTGAGATTCTTAGTGGAGTCTGTTCACTCACAATCTGATCTAACCTTCATTTTAACTTGTTTCCAACACATTTAATTTTTTTAGATGAATAAAGATTGAGTTGAAAAAAATAGAAATTCATCAACTTCACTGCTTCGAAAACATAGTTTCAGCTCTTATGATACTTGTCATTATTTCATTCTTCATCGTAGTCCATCTTATAAACGATGAACGAATCCAATTATGTACCTTTAGAGAGATTGAGAGCAAGGACACAAACTCTTGCGGCTCCTAATGCATGGATGATTAGAGTTTCGTTTCAACCTTTCTTTTTATAGATCAGTAACCTTTCTTTTTATAGATCAGCAACCCTTTTTCTTCAACACTTCAAAAATATATTCACAAATATATTTTCAAATATGAAAATATATTCGTAGTCAGAAGATACAGTCTGTCACGACCCAAAGGTAGGCCTAACAAAAACGACAGATCGAACAACTTTATCCTAAGAGGACCCGATCTCTCAGCCCAAGGCTAGAAAGTCAGCGGAAGACTTAACATAAAATTAATCCCAAAGCCCAAAAATATTAGGTTAGGGTTCACAAAGTAATCAACAAGAATCAAATATATCATAATAAAAACAAAGGGGAAAATATTGTGTAGGAAATAAAACTATCCAATATCAAACAATAAACTAATAAAAGAAGTAAATCCTTACTAGAGACATGAAAACACCGAGGAAATCAGCTCCAAAGTACCCACACTTCAGACACCACGAACTAAATGTAATGCGCATGTAAAATTGGTTTTATCTTTTCTCATCAAAACTGTCACCACCCAGAGGCGAGCCGAATAGAACTGCTGAGTCAAGCGACCCGATTCTCAGAGAGAAGCCAGTTACCCAGCCCAAGGCATGAATTTTTATGTGAAAGGCTTAACGGGAATAATACCAAGCCCAAACCCAAATCACATGGGTTGGGGTCCACAGAGTGATCAACTAGAGACATGATAGTATAATAAAGGAAAATATTGTGCAGGAATTTAATCAAACAACCCCAAACTAAAAATCTCAACATACCAGGAACAGAGGGATTGAACCAACAGAACTCCACCGATCCACAGGAAGATCGATACATCCAGCAGGGAACACCAGCTTCGCCCAACTGCCACACGCACAAGACCAATGTACCGAATATACACCCTAACCTGGGAAAAAATTTAGTCTAAGGGGTGAGTGACTAACTCAGTAGGAAAATCTATACTAAATGCAATGCATGCTAAAACTATTTTCTTTATCATTTGAAAACCATTTCATGCTTCTCATTTTAGCGCACATGGATTTTGAACATTTAAAATCTCTTTATCATTTTAAATAGTCAACCCATGGCCCTCGATGTGGCTTTATTAAAACTCGTTGTATACATAGACAACTATACTCTCAAAATATGCCAACATCGTTTTTCGAACGAAAACGTCATCAGTGAAAATGGATGGTCACGCAAGGACAATCCATCACTCACCGTCGAAAGGTGGTATGATATCTCAAATGTGCTGACGGGCGTAACCACTGTTGATACGATCCGAAGATCAGGCACATTACCAGAGTTGCCGGTGAACTAGTCAGCCACGACACAACTCGTGTAACCGCCCAGCACAAGTCAGAGAAAGGTAGCTATCTGCCAATAGCAACACCTCATGAGGCAGAAAATAATACCAAAGACGGTGATCCGCAGATTCAACACGTCACCCGAGTTACCTACGAACCAATCAATCACGACACAACTCGTATAATGGTAGTAATGGACGAGGTTGCCCCACGATAGACCCCTACTCATTAGGACCTTGGTGTCCGAAATTGATGAGGGTTGCTGATGAAACAGTACTGTGGTAGTCAAATCTTTGCGGCTGACAACACTGTCAACTCTGTGTGACAATACCCTGACCAAGTTTAGGAGCTTTCGACCCAAAGAGGCGTCATCACCCTCCCATCCTATTTTCGACTTTCAGGGCTCTCGACCTGAAGACATGTCACCAATGCTCCATCCTCTTTTCTTTCACAGAGCCGACACAACTTGCCTAATCATAATAACGGATGAGGTTGCCTCACGATAGGCCCCTACTCACTAGGACCTAGGTGTCCCAAATTAACGAGGGTTACCGACAAGTAAGCTCAGTCGTCAAGCCAACCCTCCAAATGGAATGGTACTGTGACAGGCTAATCTTCGTGACTAACAACACTGCCAACCCGTGTGACAATACCCTGGCCAGGTTTAAGGGCTTTCGACCCAAGGATGCGTCATCACCCTCCCATCCTATTTTCGAATTTCAGGGCTCTTGACTTCAGGACGTGTCACCAATGCCACATCCACTTTTCTTTCACTTCTAGGACTTGCAACCTGAGGACATGTCATGAATGCCCCATCGTATTTCGTACGTAACGACCAATCTTCATGCAACAGAATATTGCAAGAGGATAGCCTCGTGATGCTTTAGCGCTAGAGTGCATGAAGCATCAAGAAGATTCATCCTCCTGATATACATATTAAACCTTCTCACAGTAGAAGATTTTGAGGATAGCTCGTGATGCTTTAGGGCTAGAGTGCCTAAAGCATCAAGAGGATTCATCCTCCCAATGTATGTCACCAATGTCAAACCTTCTCGCAGTCGAAGGTTGACGAGATAGCCTCATGATGCTTTAGCGCTAGCGTGCCTAAAACATCAAGAGGATTCATCCCCCAAACACAATGCATAGGAGTCACATCACGAATGTATATGCCAATATCAGCAGTAAACCATGTATAGAATGTAAACATGAGAAAACATACGTATATGTAAAAACTGACGTGCTGTCGGATAGTCCCCGTCAGGTTTTCAGATGTGGTAGTCCACAACATAATATTTTGAAAACCATGATGTAAGTGCAATGCATAAAGTATAAAGTTTCCTACCTCGATGGTGACCACGACACGCTTATTGAAAAACCCGCTCCATGCGTTGTCATAAGTAAAAGTCGAATTACCTGACACCTGTAGAACCCTCCTGAGGAATGACAGAAAGAAACTCACACTGCCCCTCTGAGCTGCTTCCCAGCGAGCTCACAACGATTGTTGACGGAAGGAGCCGCCTCCTGCTCAAAAGCCCTTGGACATACAGCAGAACCATCAAAAACTCGATTCTGCAAATGCAGAGGCTTATCGCCAAACTCGAGACTAGAGAAATGGCAGTAGAAAACTCTGCCCTACTTCACCAAAATGCTCCTAGACAGAAATTCCTCGACCATTTGTAGCCACTGTCGATTAGAATCGGTCTCTCGCGCGCTGTCTCTCCCTCCTTCGTGAGTTCTCTCGGTTGAAGGAGCTCCCGATTTACAGAAGCTGGAGAGAAAGTCGAATCTTCCTCTCTACGCTTATAAAAAAAATAATTTTATTTATAAGACAATATAATAAAAATTATATATTAAATAGATCTATTCCATTTCCGTTTTAAAGTTTGACTTGTTTAAAATGGCAATCAAAATTATTTGTTTAGCCAAAATAATTTAACAAACCCTTCTGAAAACAAAATTTCAGCTCGGAAAAACCCAATTTGATCATTTTATGGAAAAACGCACACGTCGCCGCTACGCGAGAAAAAAAAACTGGTCAAATTTTCCACATTTGACCGAAAATTCATGAAACATTTACATGTGACATTTTAAAATCATTTAAAAATCTCAGATTTTAAAAAATTCATTATCAAATAATTGTTATACTCAAGTCAGTGCCCGTACTCGTTACGTAACGTCCATGCATGGATTTTGATAATCATTTATCAAAACATGATTTATCATCAAATCAGACTCTACGAGCCACCAATGAGACTATCATCAAAACATTGTTCGATACCTAGGCAGCAATAAGAAAATAAGTCTCTATCATCTTCCATTAGTCAAAACGAAGGTCACACAAGGACCCCTCCGACATAAACATGCAGAAAGGTAGTAGTCTGAATATGGCAATGCCTCATGAGCCTGGAGGGAGATACTGTGAGTGCGATTTAAAGATCTAGCCCCTCATAGGCATTGCCGGAGAACTAGTCAGTGACAACACAACTTAAAACATAGACACCCTGATTAGATTTATGGATTCAAAACCAAAAAAGCACGTTAACATTGCCATATTACCTATTTTCACACAACACGCAAACAAAACATCTTCACACAATAGAAGATGTATTAGAGCATCCTCGTGATACTTTGACTCCGAAACCTTACAAAGTAATAAGAGGATTCAACGTACCATATAAGAACCATAGCACACCATGAAAATACCATGCACGTAAAGTAAACATGTAAAACTCACGTACATATGTAATAGAAAAATTGACATGCTGTCGAACAATCCCCATCGCGTTTTTCAATGTAGTAACCCACAAAATATGTTTTGAAAATCATGATGCAATGCAATGTAACTAAGTATAAAATCTCTATCTCGATAACGACAGAAGAGCCTAGCTGACTAGCTGCACGCGCCATTGGATGCAGGCACCAAAAACGAGGACATCGTTAGAACCTAAAACAAAACCGGTGTCAAAACCCCGAATCAAAACTAGGAATAGAACAAGAGTCTTAGACCAGAATACAAAACAAAACTAGAAACCAAACATGGCAGACGAAGCAAAGTGAAGTTCACTAAACTCAAACTTCACGAAACAAATAGTGTGGTCAACCAAGATATAATAGTGGTCGACCAAGCACCTCGACAAACAATCAGAAAGACCTATTGGTTGACAAGACACTATTTCGGTCGACAAAATACAACATGCCCAATAGAACGACTTAGCAGTTGAGGGGACACAGCTGAAGTAAACCAAACATGACTATGGTCAACTAGGACCGTCCAATGTCAACAAGACCACGATGAGGGTCTACCGGAACCACCTAGCCATCAACAAAAATCAACGATGGTCAACCAGGACCACCCAGTGTCAATAAGACATTGCTAGGGTCAACCAAAACCTCGGAGCGGTCGATGAGACATGCCACCAGCCATCTAAGACTCAACAACCAGTCGTCTACCAGCCTTGTAGTTAACCAGGACCACGAAGGAACCCGAACCGTAAGGGAAGAAATCATGGTCAAGAAGTTTGTCAAGGCACGTAGCACCAAGCGACGAATTATGACCCAAAAGGGTAGTCGCGGTTGACTAGACCCAACCAGTGGTCAACCGAGGAAGGTTTTACAACCCAAAAACTACAAGGAAACAAGCATTCCCTTGCCGATTATTGCCCTGAATCAGTGTAAAACCTTGCATAAACTCTTAAACAACAACAATAACATAGAAAACAACAAATGATTTGAGTTTCCAAGCACAAAATCCAAAATCGATATAAAATGCTAAACTCAAACAGAAAAACAAGGCGAGAAACTGACTTACTTGCAGAAAATAGCTTCTTGAACTGTCTAGTATAGTTGCCGAGTGTGCTTCCTATAGTGGATGCCTGTGCTTCATGCTGTGAACGAGTATGCTTTAACCGAAGATGTGTGCGCTTCTGCTGCAGATATTCACAGTGAATATCCGGCTCATTCACATTGTTCACAAATCACCATCTGCCACATTCACATATTTTTCCGTGGACAAACTTCTTTCCATATTCCATCTCATCTGCGGACATCAATGCTTCCGTTGTGAATATCCCCTTACATTGTCGCGCAATCACAACATGCCACGTACACATGTCTTTCCATGGACAAACCTAATTTCGGGGATTCCGCCTCATCCGTGGACACCAACACTTCTGCTGCAGATATCCTCTTACATCGTCCGCCAATCACAACCTTCCACATACATATGACTTTCTGTGAACAAACCTCATTTCGCAGATTCCACCTCCTTAGCAGACACCAGCACTTCCGCTGTGGATACCAACACTTCTGCGGATACACCTCATTCCGCAAACACCACTTATGCATGACTACATCTCCTTCCTAGTATTCACGGACACCAACGCTTCAGCTGCAGACACCAACACTTCCGTGGTGGACACAAACACTTCCACAGACACATCATCAAGTAGGCACTTTTCCTTTCACAGATACTCTTCATTTGATGACTTGATCTTTAACTTTCCACACCGAACTTTACTTATCCAAAACATTCTTAATAAAATATTATTTCCATGGTTTCATTGAAATATACAATTTATTTCATAAATATACAAATTTCTCAATTTTCATAAAAACTTAGACCTTAGCCATGAGAATATAAATTCCAAATGTAACGTTAGTTACTCTTTTAAATTCTAAAAAATAACGTTACACATGAAATTATCCATAGAAAGTTTTCGAGTGTTACAGCAGCTTGACCAGTTCGAGGCCACAACATAGACCTTGTTTGGTCGCGGACCATGTCTGATTTTTAGGTTGTGAATTAGCTGTTTAGGCTACAACTCAATCCCTATTTTAGGCTATTTTTGGACTTTAAACCCAAATATATTTTTGTTGTTTCAGAGCTCGTTTTGGTACCAATTTGGGCTTTAGACTCAATCGTGCTTGAGTCATTTTATTTAGCCTAAAGTTTGGAATTAAAAGTGAGAAACTTCAATACTAATTTTGTGATATCATTATCATTAGATTCCAATGCATAGAGTTTGGACTCGCCGTATTTTGGACTTCTTGGTTTTGGGATTAGGCTTTGGTTATTGGTAGACCCCCTTGAGGTAAGAGTTTATTTTTTTGTTCAACATCACATCGTTTTTATAAAACCTTATTTTGAGACATGTTCTCACATAAAATGACTTGTCCACTTTATGGCTTATCGATTTATTTTTTATAATATTGTGTATTTTCACTGAATATGTTTTATTTGAGCATGGATAATATTTTCATTGATCATCTTGGTCAAGTAAACCAAGTTTGATAGGCGTGCTAATTTTTTCGTACGATATTTATTATCTCTAATCTCTAAGTAAGTTAACACACTAAATGCATACAATTAATAACAACTAATAAGAGTTAAGGGATAGAGAAAGCGCAAATTAAATTTGTTCACGCAGTTGGGCAACTCCAACCTACATCTGCGCTCCAAGTTTCCTACTGAGAGATCCTAAGTCACCTAACCTCCCCAGTTAATGATAATTGACTTCACGAGTGTCAATCAAACCTATGCAGATTGTTCTCAGGGGGTCACCTTCTAAATTGACCTTCACGACCGTCAATCTAGCCTATGACTATTATGGGGCATCACCCTTGGATTGAATACAAGAAATGCGGCAATAGAAAACACAACTTAGAATCTAAGCTCTCCTAAAGTAAATCACAAGTTTGGGAATGGAAGAGCTAGGCGTATGCACTCATTTGAATGTAGAGAAATCGTGTATGAATTTTGGCAGAGTTTCGCTACGATTTTCTCTTCGTTTTAAATGCATTTCAGAGTACTCCATTTTATAGACACGACTTGAGCGGTCGACCTCCTCTGTTTCTATCGACAGCCTTCCGACCGTTGGAATGTTACTGTTATATTTTTGGTTATCCAATTTTTGCTCTAATCAGCCAAACTAGTCGACCTATTCCTCGTTGCATCTCAAAAACTTGATCAAATATGTCCATTTTGCCGATCGACCACTTCAGCTCCAGTCGACTGCTTTTTTAGCAATTTTAGAATGTCGAGCAATCAGTCTTTATTTGCGATCAACACCTACAAATTGGTCGACCGCCTCCACTGTATTGACTATTTCTTGAGCCAATTGGTTGACCACTTTCTTTACTTTAGTCAACCTATACTCTGTGTTTTACCCTTTTCAAATCTTCTAAGTCCCATTAATCATACTATAACCTACATGGACAACACGTTAGTAACCAGTAATACTCGTATTCAGGGTATTTTCAATAACAAATAAACGTATTTACTTAATTCAAACAAATGCGTAATAAACAACTTAATTATACAAATAAAACCATCATCATCAAAACAAATAATCTAATGTCTATTAGGCCAAAAAAATATTGTTAGGTTTAACTTTTATCATCTCATTTAATTCTAACACAATTATTTTATCATCTTATATTACTGTATTATCTTATGTCACTAATAGACTATTGGTTTTAGCCCATTTGGCTTGGGCCTGTCAAACTTTATTTATTTTTTTCCCTTAAGTCTTCTATAACTTGTGAAGTAACTAAGTTTAAATGATCAGGCGACTTGATTCGTTTTTGGGTAGGATCGTTCCTCAATTTTATCTTGGGTCTCTTTTGAGATGTGATAGATTTAGACCCGGTAATTATCGATTTAGATGATTTTAATTTATACATATATTTTTTGATGTTTACCCAACAACCGACCTCCAAATAAGTACATGCATTACCTAACATTTTGGTGCTATCTTAGTCCATATTTTATAATGTAGCTCATGCACCAAATAATTCGCAAGGATAATTAAATTATAGTAATTTTGATTATATTAATAGGATTGTGAAGATGGCTTTCCATGCTTAAAAAGTTAATTATTTTCAACACTAAAAATAATGTAATGTAAGACAGTCTACTCAATGCAGTCGTGCAATCATCTATAAAATAAGAGGAGAGAGATTTGATGTACTAACAAATATTCTTTTAATTATAGTTTTTGATTAAAAGTGTACGAACAAAATCCACATCAACTATAATTTCATCAAATCATTGTCGTTTATTATTGTTTAAATTTTTAAAAATAAGTTTGACAAAATTTTGTAGGGAATAAAAAATGTTTGTTATATCAGATATATTTTATCTCTACGAAATTGTTTCTTTTTTTTTTAAAAAAAAAGACTTAAATTAGTAGCAAATTGAACAAAAATACACAACATAAAATTTTTTAAAAAGAATAAACAAAACAACTACTGAACTATAAAATTAATAATAAGTCAAATACTAAATAATTTTCGCTAACAAATAAATCAATTGTGAAAAATAAAATATTTACTTTTTACAGTGAAAAGACAACGTCCTACTGCGAAAAGAAAACATTATTTAACAAAAAACGTGACAAAAATATTTGTTTTGTTTATTTTTTATAATTAAATATTTTATTTGTTAGCATAAATTATATAGTGGTTGAGTTGTCATTAATCTCCTAGTTTTGTTTGGTTAATTTTCCAATTTAAAATTAAAGAATTTGAGAAAAGGGAAAAATTCTCTTACTTCCTTTTCACTTTATAGGGAGTGGATCTTTCTCTCAAAGTCTAAAAGGAGCGATTGAGAGTTGGAAGAAATGATTATTCCCTTCGCAACTGTGACCAAGATCTCATTTTGACAACTCTCAATTATTTATAATTAAATAAGGTTAGTTGTGAGTCATAATTTTACATTATAATCATATATTTAAAGCATTGTAACTTTAATTTTAGAGTAATTATGCAAATAATAATTATAATATAAGATTATGATATTACCCTTTATAATTTTGTAAGAGAATCAGCCTAAAAAAGTGCCTGAAAAAGTGAGGAAGTTTTACTCAACTTTTTTGTAAATTCTTTAGGCTAATAAATATTACAACTAGGAGCTTTTATTGTCTTAATTTTTATTTATTTTAAAATTAGAGTTTTTTTAAAAATAAATAATAAAAAACACAACTTGTTTTGAACCTAAAACCCTTTTTCATTGCATTTAATTAGCTGTCTCGTAATAAAAGTACAATTAATTAATACTAGGGTTACAGATTTGGACATCAAAATTCAACTACATTTAGATGTATTAAAAGTTATTTTGATGTAAAAATATGCTCCCCAAAACACAAAGGTGGAGTTGAAGATGCTGCCTAGCAATCAAACAAACAAGAAAAGGTTAGATTTGAGAGAAGAAGAAAAAAAAGATTAAATAATATATTCAAAAATACAGAAAAAGATTTTTAAAAAAAGAGTCATTTTCAAAAAAAATTAGAATTTTAATAGAAAGAAGTCACGTGCAAAATCATAAAGTCGTCTTTCCTACGTGGAAAGACGACTTTACTGAGTCTTATTTAAATGATTGACTTTCTGCAATGGAAAATTAATGTTCTACAAAGAAACGACAACATTTTTTAATGGAAAACGTAACAGTGATATTTGCTCCGTTTATTTATCATAGTTTAATGTTAAAATTGTTAGTAAAAATTATTTAGTAATTAACTTGTCATGATCTTATAATACAATTATTGATTTGTTAATCTCCCCTCATTTTTTAACCATGAAATTGATGTCTCTAAGAACTCACAGGAATCTTTTTTTAATTATTTTAAAAAATGAATCACTGTCATGTTCATAGTGAAATTTGTTCAATGTAAATTTTTGTAGATAATATAATAATCAGTCGAGACCGGAGTTAAAACTATTAGTTTAATAGAAGTACTAGAATGATGCTTTAATTTTATATTTTAATATTAATTTATGATATGATATTTATATAATATTTATTAATTAAAATAAATTATATATAGTTAAAATAAATATTTTTCTTAATTTTATTCCAAAAATTGAATTTTTTTTTCAAAAGAAAAGCTACCCATGCAATGCAAGCATGCAAAGATAAGCATTGGGCCAATGCTTAGGAGAGAATTTTAATTAGGAAATATTGATTTACTGTTTTGCTCTTCAACACTCACATAGTCGAGCGTTAAAGCTAGAAATATTGATTTACTATTTTGCCCTTCAAAATTGCTATAAGTCGAGCTTATTGAGTGTTAAGACTGGTAATACGTATAAAAGAGTCTGTTAAGTTCATGTTTTCTGCTAAAAAAAGTTTAAATTTGAACGAGCAAGAATGTGGAGATCAGCCTCCACCCAATTCTTTCCCTCCACTAGTACTAAGCCTTGTATTAAACAAGTTAAAATTTTTATAAACTCGACTCCCCTTGTTCTAATCTTTGAAGGAGATGAAGGTCCAAACCATGGTTGTTTTATTTAGTGAAAAGGAATTTTTGTCTTTCAGCTCAGCTCCGCTCCGCTCAGATCAGCTCAGCTCAGCTTTGCTTTGCTAGTTGGACGAATCAAGTGTTTATTTTGGGTCCTGCTCACTCCTTGACCTGACACAATTCTTCATTGACAGGAGAAAAATAATATCCACAATAAAAACAGAAAAGAAAAACCTAAGAGGGTAGGGAGAGACAGAGAGAGGGTTAGGGCTAAAATAGAACTGATTTTGGATTCTGGGTGTAGTTTGGATTTGTAGTTGGATTTAGAGAGAGAGAGAGAGAGAGAGAGAGCGCGCGATGGGAGAACTGGTTTTGGAAGTGGGTTGAGTTTGAGTTTTTCCAGTCAAGTGGAAATAACCCTTCATAGCAAACCTAGACAGACAGGGAGAGAGGGGGTGAGAGATGGGTTAGAGAGAGAAAGAGAGAGACAGGGTAGAACTGAATTTAGATTTCAGGGTGCGTTTCAGGTTTATCAGTTTTGGGGATCTGTTGGTAATGGAAGTGGAAACATTGAATGGCAGAAGGTTTTGGGAGAAGGAAAAGATGTTGCAGAAGCAGGTTTCGCAGAAATGGCAGAAATTGCACAATCAACAAGAAGGCATTATTAATCAAGATTCATAGCACAACTCTGAACGCTTTTTCTCCCTCTAAAACTGGAAGAACGACACCTCAAAACCCTGACTCTGGATCCCCAATCCAATCCTCTTCCACTTCGTCGTCCCCACCTGAACCAGAAGCTTCAAGATTCCATCTATGGAGTAGAACCGGAGGAGGAGGAAGAAGTAGACCAAATTTCGGCGACTTTCCACGTCCAAAATTTCTACCCTCAGACCTCTCAAACCCAATCAAGCCACCAGTTTCAGCAATTCTACTCGCCGGAGGCGACCACGAAGAGACAGTCCCATCTTCTTCCTCCTCCTTCTCCAAGCACTCCCGTCGACCCGAGATTCGAATATGCAAGAAAAATGGGAACCAATCAACGAAAAACCACGTTGCCGAGATTAGGAACCGGGAAAAACGGCGGCGCCGGCGAAATCGTGGAGGTTCAGGGTGGTCATATTGTTCGCTCCACCGGCCGTAAAGATCGGCACAGCAAGGTCTGCACCGCGAAAGGGCCGAGAGACCGCCGTGTGCGACTCTCTGCCCACACCGCTATTCAGTTTTACGATGTTCAAGACCGACTGGGCTACGACCGACCAAGTAAAGCCGTCGATTGGCTCATAAAAAAGGCGAAATCCGCCATTGATGAACTTGCGGAGCTACCTGCATGGGACCCACATACAGCAACGAACCCGAATACTCGGACCAGAGCCATGCAAAACCATTTAAACGAAAACAGTGAAAACCCGATCGGAATCATTGATGACAGGAGAGTCACGATGGCGGAAAACGAATTGTTTTTGCAGAATTTGCAGCGTTCAGAAATGGAAGAAAACCCCAACTACAAAGGTTGTTCGAGCTTTCTGCAGCCAGCGCTTCACTCGGGCTCCATTTCTGATACAATTAAATCGTTTTTTCCTTTGGGAGCTTCGGCCGTGACGGGAACTCCATCTTCTACTGTTCCATTTCAGAGTTACCCGATTGATTTTTCAAGCACAAATGGCCGCCATAGCGAAGATCTACAGCTCTCTTTGCAGTCACACTACGGCAATGAAAACGAGCATGTTATGTTCTCTGCAACTGCTCCGCCGATCGATGGATTCGACGGATGGTCGGAGCAGCAGAATCACCAACCCGCGCCGGAGATTAGCCGGTTTCAGAGAATGTTTCATTGGAATTCTGCCGAGACAGATACTGGTAACGAAAACGGGAGTGGAGAATTTGTCTTCAGCTTTTCACATCCGCCGACTCTTCCGCCATCGCCGCCGTTGTTGCAGCCACTATTCGGCGAAAGCCAGTTTTTTTCTCAGAGGGGACCCCTTCAGTCCAGTAACACGCCCTTTCTTCGTGCTTTTCCAGTAGACCTAACACCGTCCGACAATCAAATCCCGGCATATCTCCACCAACCTTCTTTCTCCAGCCTCGGATTTGGGTCTAGCGGATTCTCCGGGTTCTTGATTCCAGCACGAATTCAGGGTGAGGAGGAACACGACGGCATCTCCGATAAGCTGTCCTCTGCTTCCTCCGATTCTCTCCATTAACTACTCTAAAACTCAAAACCACTGCAATCTCTCCCCAAAAGGTTTTAAATTTCGGTGATTAAATTTATAACGAAGTTTACTTAATTTCGAAAACTCATTTCTTGGTGTCAAAAAAACTCATCCTCAAGGCTGAGACTCCATTGTTTCACTGTGAATCTTTTATTTTTCAGGACTCAAATTCTATCCATAGTTTCAAGGCTTTCCAGAGAGATGCACTTTTGGGTTTTCTGCTTCCAATGGATTTACCTTAAGGGAAGGAAGAAGATGAAGAAGAAGAAGAAGAAGAAGAAATTTGAACATTCCATTTTTCAGGTTTTCTTCTCCTTCACCCAGATTCCTTGTCTTACTTCATCTGCCATTTAAGAGCTTTTTAAAGCTCTCCTTCTGCTGTAGTTGTTCTTGATTGATACCCATCTTCGTTTCAGACTTCCATTGTTGTTTGATCTTCCTTTTTATTCAACTGTAATGCTTGCTTGAGACTTTCTTGAATCCTTCGCTGTTTGAATTCATTTCAGATTCTCTCTTTGCTTACTAAATACATATTTCTAAAATTAGATCGACGACTGGGTATGTTCTAGCACAGTAACAGACTTTGTAAATCTACAGATTGATTGAAGAGTTCATAATGGAAAGTTGATGATTGTATGTTGGAGAATTTTTAGTAAGCCTTTCTGAATACAAGCTTATAAAAACACTTGCAGACATGGTTGGTCGAAAGTTTGACTGCAACCAAAGTCTATTGGGATTTACCGAACGGCATCCTTAAACGCAACAAAGAAATGTAAGAAAGACTCGACTTTTAACATTCCTTTTCATAACTATGCAGGAAGTCATTTTCAATGAACAGTAAATAATCAATTCTGATAATTACTCCTTTCCTTTTTCCCAATCTTCAAAAACGGAAAGTCCCCATTTCTCTCCGGTTTGACCAGATCTACCCTAAAACTGTTGTTTACAGACAATAATTCTTAAAACTTAGCATCTTGTTTGAGACGATGAGAAGAAAGGAGATCTACACAGTGGCTGGAAAGGGGTAGGGAAGAAGAAGAAGAAGACGAAGAAGAAGAACACACTAGATCGGTTATGGAAGAATACACAGATTTGATTGATGCCAGCAAAATATGGTACTTTGCTATCTGTCTAAGGTCCCCTACCCTGTAAATCTCAGAGTCTATTATGATTATTATTATTTAATATATATTAAAAAAAAACATTAATGATTATAGCTGGAAATCAGAGAGCAAAACCAGAAAAAATTCATTTAAAGAGAAGAAAAGATTGTCTGTTGTTGAGATGGCGACAGTTCCTTTGTAGTAGCTGGTACTTCTTCAAGGTATTGTTGATGGAGATCTCTGCAAAAACAGCACCAATAAAGCATCGCCTCGCAGTTCAAAAATCATAAATAAATTAAATTTACATATTTATTAAAATGGGGTTTGAAATATTAGCTGGGTGTAGGGTGGAAGAAGAAAGCAATGGCAGAGAAAAATGGTGGAGAATGGAGATGGAGATTTCCTGGTTTTCAAAAACATAAGGGGCGACGGGGGCCCAGTCTGATGATGACAAGCGGGCTAAGCACTGGAGCAATCGTCTCGGCTCTGCCATGACATTTTACTGACAGTGGGCCCATGTGTTTGAGAGATTACGATATGGGCATATTTTCTGCAAGGAGGAATTGACTGTTGACAAATATGTGATAATTAATGAATTTTAATTATGTTTTTCTTTTCAATGTTTGTAAAACCAGACACTAATCTCTCTTTCTCTCTCTACAAAACACATGCCTAATTCCCTCTGTCCCCTCCCTCCACAAAACACAATCTCAACCTGCCTCTTCCACCTAAAAACATCCTCCCTTTCTTTCGAAATGCATCTCGTCTTCATAGTCATAAGTAGGAAGTTTGATCGGTCATAAGTAGAAAGTTTGATCTTTAAGTCTTAATCGATCTCTTCTTCGAATGACAACTTCAAGAATATTATCTTTTATAGTGCTTCTAGTACAATATTATTTGTTTTGAACTAAAACAAATACAATTTTATTTTTAAAATTAACACAAAATATGTTGTATTTGTTGTGTTCGGCACGTGGACTGGACAAAGGGCCCACGCCCTTATTTGAAAGAAAGAAATGTTTTTTAAAAAAAAAAGGGTTTGACAACCCTAAACGGCGGGCAGAGAGAAAAACAGCAGCAAAAAAAAGGAGAGAGCAGGTTCGGATTTTTACAGGCCAGTCTCGGACAAATTCCGTTTGCCGGCGTTTCAACCGTTGGATAGACGTGAAATTTTGACAGTGTGTTCGTAACGTCCTGGGCAACATTCTGAACGGTGGAGATTTTGTTTCGTGCTTTGTAAGTCCATCTTGCAGGTTATACATGAACAAGAGAAATCAGTTTCTCTTGTCTGTTTTTGTTCCTCTCTTGATTCCATCTTGATAGGTGATGATTGTGCTATATTGAGACTTAGTTGTACCCATTATTATCGTTGATAGTGGAAGTTTAAGCGGCCTAATCGGTCCTGTGGTTTTTAGCCGATTTGAGATTTTCCACACTAAAATTGGTGTGTTGATTTGATTAGTTTGTTATCTCGATTATTATTGCATCTGCGGTGTTTGTTTGTGATTCGAATTAGGTACTAAGTATTTGAAAAAATCATATTCCGCATATTTGATTTAGGTGGTTTTTTTTTTCTCAACAGTACTAAATAAAGAGAAAAACTCTACTTATAAATCATGTATTTTCTATTCTCCCCAACGACGTGAAATTATGCATCTCCACTATTATAAGTTGGCCCTCACATAAGATTTCCCATAGTGGGTGCCACAATACAACACCATGAAACTAGAGCTAAGAAACAGCAAGAGCATAAATAAAATTGGAAAAAAAAAAAGAAACAGCAGGGCAGTAAAATGAACATAGACGAGGAACAGCAAGTGAATGATGTGTTAACTTTTATATGACGACCAAAAATGTGACAACATCTTTGAATCAACTCAAATTGTAGTGCATGAAAATGTTACATAGGAAAAATGCGTTAAAAAGTTCATCAAAAACCTTGAGTAAGTTGCCCGTAAAAAACCACGTACTTTCCAATCTATTTCCAACCCACGATATAATCGAGAATATAAACAAGAACTAGAGAAAACGGGTAGAGGAAGAAAGCAACTAAAGATGTCCAGAGAGGGAAGGCCGTGCGGAAGCTGGAAAATAGACCCATCACGACGCAAGCGATGAGAATGACGAGGACTTCGGCTGAGAAATCCCAACTTAATTCTCTTATATAAACAAGAGCTAAGAAGACTGCTAGGCAAAGAAGATTATTCATTGTAACGGCCCCATAGAGCTGCAGAAAAAGACCAAACAATCTTTGTTGCATTACATCATTAAAAGCATCCAAAAACCAAACCAATCTCAAGAGCCAGCGTATAAATAGAAACACGACAAGAGTTTATCGTTAAAATTGTCCACCTTAAAATGAAGGGTTGTTGAACATGATCTTGTCATACTCATTACAAACTTTCAGAATACCAGTAAGAGAACCATAAATGATGTGTAAGTTTCATTGCTGTTTTGATCATTACTTGAACAAAATTCATTGAAATTATGAATAAAATCATGCGATTATGAGCAATAATTCTTTCTAGGACAAAATAGATATCAGTCCTCAAATTTATGGGTAGACTTTTCTTTAAGCAAATAAAACTTCAAGGTATGAGCATTTAAGTCCTCGCCGATAAGAAAACAGTCAAAGAAATTACGTTTTTGTTATGCGATTTGCTTTGATAATCGATTTCAAAGAATAACAACTCTTGTTGAAATGATTTTGGCGATTTTGTAGATTCTAAGCATCAATTTTTCAACTCGTTTATTTTTTAAAATTGCCAAAAACATTAAAACATAACTTCTTTTTTAGAAATCGTCCAACAGAGGAGATCACATACAAAAACGTGATTTCTCCGTCGACTAACGATAGGGATTTAATTGCTAATCTCTTTTTAAGTTCAACGAGTAATTTACTTAAAAAAAAAAATTAAAGGACCTACTTGCTTCTAACTCTTAAATTTAAGAACTAATATGCACTTTACCTTGTTTTCTATTATGGCATAATCAGTCACATTTTCTGTTTGTCCAAGAAAATTGACCAATAAGTAATGCCAAGTTAAATGTTTAAGATAGGTTCGCAATATGAACATTTCTAGATGACTAAATCTCATATGCAACACACTAAGAAGCCATTTTTCATAAAGGGTAGCAGGAAATGGAAAGAACAAACCTCAGAAAATGTTAGTGAGGCTGTTTGACGCTTTTTACGGCTGGCAAAGATAATAGCAGATACTGCTTCGCTTGAGTTGGTTGCCAGAGGTAATACTATGAAAGAAATGAAGAAAGCAGGAATACTGGTTGCATCGGAGAAGCCATCAACTGCGTCTACCAAAGGATCTGCAAACACAGCCGCTACAATAGTCCCAAGCAACAAATACAGAACTGCTTTGAAGACTGCCATCTTCGCACTCCCCACATCCTCACTCCCACCTTCACTTTGAGTCCCAACGTCCAAAAGATCATGTTCTCTCCTTGTTTCCTGTGGATGGACGAATTTTCATCAAGTGGAAAATACTAATGACATGATCTAAGAAAATATATAAATAATTAAATTATTTTCAATCTACAAGTTTAAACTTTTATGATGATATCGGAGCAGGACCCAAATTCTAATTTCACCAAAGTCAAAATTAATCCCATTAAAAAAACCACATGTAAAAGCCAATAAAAAATAAAAACTAGCCTACATGTCAAGTTTAAGCTTTTGAGATTTTGATAATTTATCATAGGCCAGCATTGTCTTAAGTAATCAAAGCATTAATGAGCCGTATTTCTTTCCATGAAAGACAAGAAAATTGCCACTTACTTGGTCATAGTCTTGTAAGAACGCTAACGTGTGAGAACGACCATTGTCTCGACGAGGAGCCTTTGAGCGTTGAGCGTGACCAAGCCATTTTGCAATACCGTCAGCAAACTCATCTGCGTCGATTTGAGAATCATGAGACGTGTCGAAATCTCTCATGACTTTATCGACTGCATCTTTCTCATCGAAGTCCATATCCTTCCACTGAATACCAACCATTAATGCTGTCAATTCAGGACGTGAGAGATACCCATTTTTGTCTGCATCAAGTGCTACGAAAATCCTGCCACGATGTCCATTTTAGAACTCGCTAAAATTGAAAGAAGCAGCTCAAAAAAAGGGAAAGAAAAATCTTTAGCTAGTGAAGAACATACTTCTTTATCCTTTCTCTGTCTGGTTGGCCTTCCTCGTTCAGGAGCCTTCCCTGAGATGCCTGTCTCAGATATTTTAAAACCCCATAAATAACCTGCCTATCCTTGTAATACAGAAGTCTTCTCCTTAAGATCCATGGCTGAAGTACCTGCACCAAATTACCATTTCTTCTTAAGCCAGACATCAATGAATTTTCAGATTTCATATGCGATTATTTAACAGCTTGTATATTAAAACCAAGCAGACCAACTAAAAAATACATTAATTCAAAAGTATAAAATTACATGCATAAAACTACAGAAACGAAAGTATAATCGAAAAGTCTAAACATTATTTTTTGTGTTCATTTCAGAAGCACAACTTAACTAGCCATAAAAACGAATATCTAAAACAGACAAACCTATAAACACAATAATTCACGATGAAATTTTAATACGACAAAAACTATTACCTGATAAATTAAGTAGGCAACCAAAAATAAAAGAGACACGATAAGAGCAATCAGCACTGCTAAATGCCTCCCAGATGTCGAACTTAAAGCTTGGGGTATTTGAACAACAAGGAATGGAATAATGGATATCACCATAATCCGAGCAGCATAACTAGTCCAGATATCAGTGCTGACTCCAGACTCTACAAAATCAGCATACATTAAAATTCAGAAATTAAATAATAATCAAATCAAAAACGAAAACAGCCACCGAATGAGATTGATGTACTAAGAAGATTATTTCAACCAGACAATGGAAGCATGTTTGAAAATTTCTACATGAACATCGATGAAATGAGGGAAATTGCTATTTAATCAACAAACATCATTTACGCCCTTGCTCTGTGGCAAAGATGTCATCAAACTCCTAGTTGATAATTTGATTCTATAAACAATTTCAACACAATTTATACGAGATAATATCTTCTGTTCTTGAAGTGCGATTACAACAAGTCTAAAGAGCATACCAATTAAGTTAAACCCTTTATTATCTTGACCATCTAGAGCGACTGAATTCTCAATGTCACACTTGCCAACTATCACACATGATCCCCAAATTATTGAAATAAGCATAACAGTTGAGCCTGCTAGTAAACCCATTCCAACAGTGACCTGACTTTGAGCAGTTGCAGTACTTCCTGACAGACCAGATACTGGAGAAAACAAAAAAAAAAAGTAAGACAAACTGTTAGAAAGAGTCAATAGCAATGGCTGGAAGATCAACGAAAGAAAGAAAAATTAGTGAGGAGGAAGGGATTGACCATTTGTAATAAAAACATTAATTTTACATCATTAGGTAAGAAAAGTTTTTTTATAGTCCATAATAAACTTGAGGTAGTAGAACCAGCTACTCAAGACCAATAATGGCACCCGGACGTTAGTTTCAGGGTTATGTGAGATTTGTCCAGGAGGGTGAAAAGAAATTACATGATAAACTCCAAAAGCAAGTGATTCATCGCCATTCTCGATGCAGGTTGATTAGATCCAGAATGAAAACGAAAAAGGGCCCAATAAACTAGTTATAATCTGGGTGAGGATAAACGATTCAAACGTTCAAAGGGTGATAAGTTTCCAATAAATTGTAAAAATTTAAACTAGATTCGAATCCACTGAAAAGGACTTTGCGAAAAAAAAAGGGACCGAATGGAGAAATGTTCGATACGACAAGAAGAATTCACTTTTCATTTTATATTCTTCCACTTCCTTCCGTCTAACAGAAACAGAGAAAAAATAGTCAAAGAAATGAGAATGGAGTGTTTCCCATCTTCATTTCAGCAGGTTCAAACATAATTTGCCATTAAAATTACTATGTTCTCGTTGCAACTGTAATTTAAAGGAGGTAGAGAATCCGCAGCTTGTCAAGAGAATTCACCAAACGGTAGAATTCAAAATAATAGGAAATCACATCATGTGGCACAAAAGCAGAAATTTCACCATCTATAATTTTATTTTTTAAGTAGAGAAATAAAGGAAAGAAAAAAAAAGAAATAGAAGAAGAGGTGGAGATATCCAGAACACAGATACCGAGAATGAGGAGAGCGTCAGGAAGTGCGCCGAGCATTGGAAGAAACAAACCACCAACAATCCCAGGCCCCATGATATCCAATAGAAGCTCGCTTCCCGTGGACAAAGACTTGGCAGACAAGAACATGAGGTAGCCATAGGCAACGATCAAGAACAAGTTTCCAATCCAAGAGCTAGTGCAGGGCATAAACCCATAAGTTTTGTCACAGGAGGAAGCGGAAACAGAGGAATAGGGGTTGAAGCGGAGAAATGGAGGGTCTCGGAGATCTCCCAAGCCATCGGAGACTAGATCAGACGACGGAAGAGAGAAGGATGCAGGGGAAAAATGGCGGGAGCTGTAAGTATAGCCGGAGAAGAGAAGAATGAGGAGGCAAACGTAGAGAGGTAGAGCTGCAGACGTAATTTTCAGTACCATTGTTCCTCCTTTCCCCTTCCTTCAAGGATCTAAAAGGACGAGAAAGACAGAAATAGGGGGTGAAGGAGGTGGTGGAGGTGGTGTACGGAATCCCAGACCGATAAAAGGGGAAAGATCACAAGGATATCACGACAGATGATGTCATATTGACACGTTAAATTTATAATATTAATTGAGTTATTATTTTTTAATAAATTATATTATTTATAATTAATAAAATTATTTAAAAGAATAAATGCATTGTAATTACTCTTCCCCTGAAAATTCAACGAATAATTCAAATAATGAGGAAATTCTTGCCCACGGCTCTTACTGCTTCTCACGTCGTGGGTGACCTTGTTGTTATAAAACAATTAAATATTTTTATTTAAAAATGCTCAAATTAAAACAAACTAACCTTTTTAAAATATTTAAATACAAAGAACGTGACAAATATTTATAATATTTTTTTTGTAAATTCATTAAAATCCACGTCATGGCCACTTTTTCATATTTTATATGCAAACCATAAGTAATATTAGTTTAAAACTTATTAAAATATAATAATAATGAAACTATGTGTAAAAGAAATGGATAAGATATTAATTTTCAGCCATCCTATTGGCCCCACGACCTGACAATTCGACACGTCGCAACGATAAGGACGGCAGAAATGTTCAGCGTTGGATATAGGCAACCAACAAGTGGCAATTTTATTACAGGTCGACAGCAAAGCTGTACATTCGTATGCGTGTTGGCATTGGCTACTTCATCTGCTCATTTGACATTAAAATGTATTATTTGTTAATCTTAAATACATATTTAAATTTTACAAATCATTTATTTATTCATTACTATTATACTTAATTTCTATTATTTTTACCGAGAAATCAATAAGTTAATACAGATTGTTCGACCATAATCAAAAGATTAATTCCTTTACTCTCTCACCTAAACAAAAAGAAAAAGACAAATAGATTGCTTAGCTCTGCGTTTAACGTAGATTGTGTTGATGTCGTTTTTCTCGCCCACGATATAGGCCAAGGACAAATGGGGGCAAGCCCGTTCAACCGTTCCTCTTATCAATGGATCACTTATTTCACTTAATCACTATCACTTTGAAGAGTCTCGTATACTTAGTGGGAGGAACAGTAAAGAGGTTAGTCAACTTATTAATTAGTGTAATTAATTAATTATAAAAATAAATATTAAGTATGTGAAAAAATAAAAAAAACAAATATTCCTCTTAATTTCTTTTTGTTTTGTTTTGTAGTCCATCAAAACAGATTTTAGGAAGTACTAATTAAATTAGTGGAAATATATTAATAATAGTCAAACTTTCCAACTTTTGACCGGATTTTTATTTTTATATAATTTGTGTTAAAGTCTGATGCTAAATGGTCCAAGTGGGCAGTAGTCGGCAATGACAGCAAATTTGAATGCATGTTTTTCAGAATATTGGTTACAAGGTTGCCGACAGTTACGCAGTTAATTTCCGGAAGATTGGTTAAAAAGGTTGCCGACAGTAAATTAGTTGTCACAGAAGTATTAATTAGATATTTATAAACAACATAAGTAAGTAAGAAAGATGGTATCTTGAAAGTAGGTTAGTGTAAAAGATAACGTTGGATTTACGCTCTTTCAATAAATGTGTCAGAAAAGTGATTTTATTTTTATTGATGGTGGGCACTCAAACACGATGTGGGTAAATAAGATCAAACTTAACTCATAAATATATGTCATATGAATCACGGAGTAATTTATAGGCTGATTTAAATTTAAATTAGATAGTCAAAATTCATATAAAATCCTAATTTTTTAATTTTTTATTGTATTTTTATATTTAATTTTATTTATTTTAATTTCTTAGATTTTTTTTTTTTTTTATAAAAAATTTATTTTATCTTATAAGGAATTTCTAATTCTATTTAAAGAGTTGTGATGTACATAAATTTTAAACTTTTTGATAATTAGTACAACTATTCTATTTCCTTTAAAGTTATTTCTCTAGTTTTTCTAATTCTCTGTTTCGATTACGAAATAAAACTTATGTTGATAAAATCTATCTAAGTGAAATTCCTATTAGCTGACGAAAGTTCAAGTGGAGAACGAATCACCGACAACAAACGACGATTTGAAATGATTGATCTACGATTTGAAAAAATGGATCAAGAAATTAGTGAAATTCATGAAACCCTCTGCAATCTTCCACAGATAATAACTGCGGCGATTAATGAGGAGTGACAAAATCAAATGACTCATAAATTCGACTTTTATGATTCAGACGAGAGTAGAGAAAACAATAGGAAGTGGAGAAAATACAACAAAAAACTTCTATGATAAACCTAGTTAGGGCTCAGCCAATCGAAACACCTCGATGACGATGATGCCAAAAGACAACCTCACTGCAAATCGGACCGGGCCATTCCAAAGGCGAATCGCGCATCTCTAGCAGTGATTCGCATGATCTCCGCTCCCGCGCATGATCCTGAATCTAGACCTCACGATCTCGAGCCATTCCAAACCTACCAGCGACAACCGTGGTCGTGTAAAGATCAGCCGAGGCTCTCGAAAGGACTGCAAGAATTCCCGATAGGTGACATGGATGATTTCGACGAGTTCTCTGGTGAACCAGTTAGGGTTTCAACTAACCTTGCTCGAAATCCCAATGAACAAACCACCTTTTTCCTGTTAAATCGATTAAGTGATTATCCTGTGCGATGTCAAAGGACAAATTTACAATGAGAACCAATGTGGGCAATTAATTATTCATTAGACGAAGAAGATGATTTCCCCAAAGACCACATTTTGACTCAATGGTCAAACACTCACGAATTTAAAATGAAGATGGACATGCCGAATTTTGATGGATGATTAAATATTTAAGATTTTTTAGATTAGATTCACACAACTGAGATTTTTTTCGATTACCTAAAAATCTTGGAAGAAAAACAATTTTAAAGGGTGGCTTATAAATTAAAAGTAGGAGCTTTAGCATGGTGGGAGTAACTCTAATTTAATGGACAGAGGCAAGGAAAAATGTGAGTTCAAATTTGGCCTAAGATGAAGCATTTATTACAAAGTCAATTTCTTCCTCCCGATTACAAGCAATTTTTATATCAACAATATCATAATTATCGTTAGGCCAACCGAATAGTGACTGAATACACAGGAATTCGATCGATTAAATGTCTGAGTTAATTTATTTGAAACAAAAGACAAACTAATAGCTCAATATATATGGCGGCCTCAAATTGGTTATTCAAGAATGATGGGCTCTTCAATCAATTTGGACAGTGACAGATACTATGAATCTAGCAATGAAGGTAGAAACTCAAATCAATAGATCTGTCACTCATAATTCAAACAACTTTTGACGATCATGAAGGATTGATATACGCTTATAGGGGGGATGAATATAGTATTCTAGTATTTTCTTGCGATATTTATTATCTAATAACTCTAAGTGATTTAATGCATATAATTAAATAAATAATCACACATTTATGCAAAAATGTAAAGAGTAAGGGTTAGAGAAGTGCATACAATATTGTTTACGTGGTTTGGCAAACTCGCCTACGTTTGAACTCTAAGTTTCATTTGGAGATACACTAAACTATTGGCTTACAGGTGCCAATAAAACTGTTTACAAATTGACTATTAACGGGGTGTCACCCTTGACTAATTCTAAGGTCATCAACCTTTGACTATTGCGGAGCGTCACCCATTGATTGAACTTACGCCCATTCAATCGAGCCTATGACTATTTCGGGGCATCACCCTCTGTTTGACTGTTGCAAGGAGTCACCCAAGTGTGATGAATTATTAGGGAATCACCATTTACAATTAAGCACAATAATATGGAATCGAAAATTAAAGTACAATCTAGCTAATCCGAATTCTTCCAAATATAACTTGCAAGTTTATGAGTTGGGGATAATCAGATTTACAATAAGCTCAAAGTGATTGAATCGCGTATAAAATTTGTCAGGGCTTCACCACGATTCTTCGTTGGTTATGGTGAACTTGGAGTGATCTTGTATTTATAGGCAATGGATTTTTGGACGTCCTAAACATAATTCGGTCGACCGCATGTGACCATTGGAAAATATCCGTTGAAATCCGTCCGTTGGAAATATAGCCGCTATGCACAATCGGATGAGGGTCCTCGTCTGCATGAACAAAAGTTATTCTCGAGATTGTTTTCTTCTTCATCCGCGTTAGCCCGCTACTGTCTGTGCCTCGTCTGAAAAACACATTCGGACGCGGAATGTCGTCCGCATGTCATCAATTGTGCGTCCGAAGTGTACCTCAAAATGGACAGGCTCAAAACGTCTACGTCCTGGCTCATCTGCGTTCGTCCGCATATCGCCTGAATTCATACTAGACTCATTTCTTCATCCTCAGCTCATCCTAAACTCGATAGATTCAACCCTTGGATATTTCGGATGCTTCATGTCATCCGCGTTGTCATTCGCAATCATCCGAATGTACAGAGTCCAGTTTTGGATGAATTTTCTCATCTGCATGCAGTCCACAACTCACTCCATTTTAACCCCTAAATTATACTGAGTCCCTTAAAGATATGCCACACTATATGGACTCAAATAAATATGTTAGCACATTAATAATACTCATTTAGAGGGTATTTCCAATATTCAAGGATATAAATATAATTATGAACTGATACGAATAATATTCAAAAAATACAAAATACAACTTATTGATTTATTAAATTAATAACCATTTTAGTCATCATCAAAATACAACTTAGTCTAACAAAAAAGGCTAACATATCAGCACCAGAAAATTCCTCTAATAAAAAAGGGCCAAGACTACGAGCGACTATAATTACAAAGATATTTCTTCAGCCCCACAATCAGTTCTGAATAAATATAGAAATTCAACTATTGTCTGACCTAATACACAAAGTCAAATTCCATAACAACAAGAAAATTGTGGTGATCCTTATGTGTGCCCTAATTTGGGCAAGTATTTCAGATGCAATCAACCAGGTCACCTTTCTAACAATTATCCAAATAGACGATCTGTTAACTTCATAGAGGAAGAGGGCAGTGAGGAGGAACAAGTATCGAGCAATGAAATTTATGAAGGAGTTGAATTCGAAGAAGGAATGTTGAAGAAGAGTTTACGTGTATCATCCAACAACTCTTACTCGCACTGAAGAAATTGGACCATTCACAACTACACAAAATCTTCTGAACCCAATGCATCATCCATAACAAGGTATGCAGCCTGATTATCGATAATGGTAGCAATGAGAATGTCGTATCCAAGGCCCTTGTAAAAGCATTAAATTTGAAGACAAAGAAGCACCATTCCCCGTATAAAATTTCTTGGATCACAAAGGATCTGAAGTACAAGTTCTTGACATGTGTAAAGCTCCATTATCTATTGGAAAATATTACAAAGATGAGATTATGTGTGATGTGGTCGATATGGATGTCTGCTATGTGTTACTTGAACGACTGTGGCATTAAGACATTGATGTCACTTATAAGGGTCGCAACAACGCATTATTTTTTGGTGGTTTGACAAGAAAATAGTGTTAATGTCGCAATCTCCACAGCCATAGACTATTCCTGTTATTAAATATGGCCAACCATTATTCCCTAGAATAATTGGTCCAGAATTTTAGCAACAAATTCAGGAGCCAAACTCACTACTAGCATTGGTAGTCAAGAGTTACCCGGAGAAGATTACTATAGTACCTATTCAAGTTCAAGAGATAATTACCAAATTTGATGATTTATCTCTAGCTAAATTATTGAATGAATTGCCTCTTATGCAAACTATTCAACACCACATTGACTTAGTACTAGGTGCTACTTTTCCCAATTTACCACACTATTGTATGAGTTCGAAGGAACACAAAGAGTGCATGTACCATGACGGTTAAATATTATTTTCTCATTCCATGCCTCAATGATATGCTTGATCGATTTGTAGGTGTTGTGATATTTAATAAGCTCAATTTACGAAGTGGCTACCATCAAATTTGTATCCGACTTGGTGATGAATGGAAGCCTACATTTAAAACGAAAGATGTCCATTTTGAATGGCTGGTCATGCCATTCAAATTATCTAACGCGCCTAGCATGTTTATGTGATTGATGACCTAGGTTTTTCTTCCTTTTCTTGGTAAATTTGTGGTGGTATATGTCGATGACATTCTCATTTACCCAAAACCAGTATTGAGCATTTATCTCATCTTAGAGCAGTGCTAACCGCTTTACGAGCAAGTAAGCTATATATCAACCTCAAGAAGTGCAGTTTTATGACTAACTATCTTTCTTTTCTTGGTTTTATAGTAGACAAAGATGAAATTCATGTTGATGAGGCCAAAGTGAAAGTAATAAAAGAATGGTCAACTCCTACATTTGTATGTGAAATACAAATTTTTCATGGCCTCGCTACTTTCTACAGATGCTTCATCCAAGGATTCAATACAATTATGACACCAATCACCAATTCCCTAAAAAATGGACAATTTCAATGGGGCAAAGCACAAGAGCAAAGCTTCGAGTTGATAAAGGTCAAATTATGCAGCGCACCAGTACTGGCACTCCTGATTTTGATCACATATTTGAAGTTGAATGCAATGCTTTAGCATTGGGAATTAGAGCTGTGTTAACCCAAGGCAATCGCCCAATCGAATTCTTCAGCGAAAAGATTAGTGAAACCCTACAGAAGTGGAATACTTATAAACTAGAATTTTACACACATGTTCACACTTTGAAGCTCTAGGAGAACTACCTAATTCAACGAGAATTTGTATTATTCATTGACCATCAAGCTTTAAAATTGTTAATTCTCAGAAAACTATGAATCGCATGCATGCCTGATGGATTACCTTCCTCCAAAAATTCACTTTCGCCATCAAACATAAATCCAGCCAACTAACAAAATCACAGATGCACTTAGTTGTTATGTCTCTTATTTGGCAACAATCCACATAGAGGTGGAGTATTTAAAATATATTTATCCAACAGATGACGATTTTGGTACTATATGGACAAAGAATTTCTCTTTCATTTTCTCATTCAAGACATATATTTATTTAAGGGCATACAATTATGTATTCCACGATATTCTTTGTGAGAGTACCTTATTAGAAAATTACATGCTGGTGGTTTAGGAGAACATATTGGTTGAGACAAAATAATCAGTTTAGTTGAAGAGATATTTTATTAACCTCAACTTAAGCAAGATGTCAAACGCTTTGTTCAGCATTGCCCATCTATTAGAAAGCAAAGGATCATGCCTAAAACACTGGTCATTATACTCCTCTCTCTATTCCCGAAACAATATGGTAAGATTTGACTATGGATTTTTATTTTGGCCTCTCACAAACCCAATGAAGGGTTGATTCAGTTATGGTTGTTGTGATCAATTTTAAAAAATGACTAATTTTCTCCCATGCAAGAAAACTTTTGATGCTTCATATATAACCAATTTATTCTTTTGAGAAATTGTCTGTTTACATGGAGTTCTTCGTTCGATCACTTTTGATAGGGATATCAAATTCCTAAGTCACTTTTGGAAAACTTTATGGAAATTATTTCATACTTTGTTGAAATATAGCAACATTAGTCATCTTCAACCAAATGGACAAACTAAAGTAGCCAACCGTAGCTGGGTGATATGATTTGATTTGTTTGTGGCGATAAATCAAAACAAGAGGATGCCACTCTCTCACAGATAGAGTTTTCTTTTAATAGTTTGCCTAATTGTTCTACAAAGAAAACTTCTTTTGAAATAGTCTATATTAATGTCCCAAGGCATACTGTTGATCTAATTCACATTTCTTATTCTTCTTATGGTAATTTGCATGCTGAAGTATTTGTAAAATGGGTCCAATAGATCTATCATGATGTAAAAAAGAATTTAGATAATTTAGGGATTTAGGGATGATACATCTATGTAAACATCAGTTTCCTGTTGGTACTTGCAACAAACTCAAAGATAAAAAAAATAATAAATTGGTTGGTTTCACATTCTTAAAAATTGGTAATAATACTTACAAGATTGATTTACTAACCGACATAAATATTTTCAACACTTTCAATATAGATGATATCTTTGAGTATTATCCTCTAGATGAGCTTTCTTTGCAGTCATATAACTCGAGGACGAGTTTTCTTTAAGAGGAGGAGATTGATGCAGCACAGCGTTGTGGCCCAACCCCATAAGCCTATGATCTTTTAATATTTGCGATTTTTTAATATTTTATCTTATATATTATTTTCACACTTGATTTTATTTGTTTTAATTTATTAGATAGATTTTATCTTTTTCGTAGAAGATTTACTTTATTTTATTAGAGATTTTAAATCATGACCAGAATTCTATTTAAAGAGTTGTGTTGAACATTAATTTTAAACTTTTTGACAATTAAGATAATTATTCTATTTTGCTGAGAATTATTTTTAAAATTTTTCCTAATTCCCTATTTCGAGTACGAAATAAAATTTTGTCTGCACCATTTTATTTGCTAGAAAGATTATTATAAATTATGAAATTATGTAATCTATATAAGATACATATGGTCAGGAAAAGCTATAAATGTAAGTAGTGTATTGTATCTTAGTGGAAGATGGAAATAAAGAAGCACATTAATTTGAAATTATTTTTTTAAAAGGAATGATTTATATGATGAATGCTTGCAGAGGAAAATAAAAACACAAAAGTATATTTGTTTTCAATTCTTGTCTTGTTCAATGCTAGTGAGGAGTGGGACCTTAGCTTAAGATCACTCCATTTAAATGCTTATTGACTTTTTCTTTTTCAAATATTATTATTTATTAATTAATTTTATCAACGAAATTCCACGTGGATTTGATTTGAAAAATAGAAACACATTAACTAAAGTTCTTCTACAATTTCATTTTTTTACACATTAGGTTCTTCTCATACCCACAAAGACAAAGCCAAATTTGACCAACAACTACCAGGTCTTTGTCGAATTAGCAAACCATCGAGCGAGTCGTAACATCTCACTAATTGTTTTTAAGACATGACTTAGATATCGTGTTTTTAGTAACATGTAATTGCGTGTGACATATCGCAAAATAAAATTTGTTATTTGAACGATAAGAATTGCCAAATAATCCAACAATCTAATTATGGGATAATATTATCTTATGAAAAGACCAAAATAAATAAACATCAATTTTTACGACCATTCAATCAATTTCAACGTGACATTATGTGATTTTCTTTATTTCTGATCCGTAATTCCTGGTTATGAGAAAACTAACTTAAATAACTATATAATACTCTAATTTGATTTGATTATTTGGACGTTTATAATCCACTTGACGTTTATAATCCAACTCTAATTATTATTTAACAATAATCTTCAAGATATTCATGGATTACTTAAACATACGAAATGACAAGAAGTCCCTCCACCAATCCCTTATTGCTATTAATCATTTCAATCCTATGATAATAATTCATTTGAATAATCAAACTCACCAAATCAAATAAAATGTCAAAATTCAAGTACTATCGGACAAAAAAGTTTATTTGAACTTCCTAAATTCGAGATTTAAAATATGTTTTACCCTAAATATAGAAAATCAACATTAGCTCTAATAAATAAATGGTTGTTATAGGGAGAAACTAATGAAGCCATTTACAATAGTCTAATGGATAATAATAGTTGGTATAACTTGTCTACATTAGATAACTCTTGAAAAAAAAAATATTATATATGTATAATTTATTATAAATATTGTTTAAAATCAGTGATTTAATAAATAAAAGTTATGTTTTTGCTAAAGAATGATACAACACAATTCAAAGTTGTGTTTAATTACAAAATAATATATTTTATTTATTTTTAAGGAAAATCTTCTATATAATTATATTCTACCTAGATTAATGATAAAAAGAAATAAAAATAACAAATATGAAATACTAATATTTCTAAGAGGAAAAGGCGGAGCATAATCAATTTGAACTAGGATTTAAAAAAAAAAAAAAAAAGAGAGATAAGAGAAATTGTTGGAAAGATGGTGGAAAATTTGGAAGTAGTTGAAATATTAGAGAAAAAATAAGATATGATTTGATTTCCAAATCTTGGATTAGATAGGGAGAGAACAAAATAGAAGGTGCATCTTTTAATTTAAAAAATAAGGATGAAGAGCTAAGCAAATGCCAAAGAACCAAAAACTATCACGACTCAAAGGAGAGTTTTGACAACATGGGGAATGACCCGACTTGAAAATGAATCGGTCGTCTGACCCTTTAACTTATTTACTTAATAAGCAGCGAAAGAGTTAAATTAAAAAATAAATAGTTCAACCAAATTGAGCTAACACATAGGTTTAATAGAGACATCAGATAGGGTAGTGATATAAGTCCATAAGTAAATATGACATAATTAAATGGGAAGATACAACTTAAACCGAATATTAATTAATGAAGTCAAACCTTACATGAAAATTTACTCAAAACATTAATTAACTTGAAGTAAACGATGAGGTCACTCCTGCATCGGCAATTGAGAATCCTCTGAACTAAAGCCTAAAAGAAAATATCTTTGGGATGAATCTACTAAATTCAGTAGGGATAAAATTTTATATTATTCTTAGAGATAACAAAATATACGAGTATGCTAAAAAAATGTTTTATGCATCTGAGTATAAAACGAACAGTAGGATAAGTTTTTAAAGTATTCAACTATAGTGTGGAATGTAATAGAAAATAACCTACTACTGTACAAAATTTTAGTGAAAATAGAGTTTATCACGGACTTCGAGTACATTCTGTTATAAATAGTAACAATAATAAATTCAATATCAGGTGATCGCAATAGTCACAAACGATCATGATTAGGTTTAGAGTTTTGCGCCTAATGATGCAACTCAGTCAGTTGTCTCATTACTCTTGTTAACATCAATCAAACATATTCTCTAACGGTCAAATGTGCGTAAATAAAAAAGGACGCCACAGGGTTGATCAAATTTAGTTCACCCAACCAAATTGATCAATAAAGATAATATACATGCTCAAAATAAAACACGTTCAGTAAAAATACATATGTAATATTGTAACGATCTAGTTTTTCATAACCTTTATTGATATTAGCTAAAACTGGGCCATTATAAATATGAAAAACTGGCAAGCCATAACGATGGACATCCCTTTTTATACGAGAACACATTTCAAAATAGAGTTAAAAAAAAAAAAAAAGCAATGCGGATATGAAAATAAATCTCTAACTCAAATGAGCCTACCAATAGCCAAGTCAAAGCCCAAACAAATAAAAATTCAACCGTTCCAAATTTCTCGCTAATCCATTGGACCTATCAAAGTATATATAATAATAATAATAATAATAATAATTTAACTTTTCTAAATTTTTAAAAATTCGTTGGAACTCATAACTGAGATAGGATCTAACTTAGGGAACTTACAAAAAATCTCCAAAAATTTCAAAATTTTAAAATCCAACCCGAATGATCTCGAAGAAGACCGGTCAACTGGACCAATCATCCACAAAAGCAGTCTAGTCGACCACTCTTCGAGCATCCGATTGACTACGAAATGGGTCCGGTCAAACACGTCAGTTTTCTAGGAAATTTCCCTAGTTGACCACATCACGTCACTTTTATAAACCTTTAAAAATTCATTGAAACCAATAACCAGAATAAAAACCAACTTAATGAACTTACAAAACAATCTCCAAAAATTTCAAAATTTTAAAATCCAGTCCAAACGATCTCGTAAAATCTCTGTCAACCTGACCAGTCATCCCCAAAAGTAGTTCGATCGACTGCTCTTCTAGTATTCGACCAACTATGAATTGGGTATGGTAGATTATGTAACGACCCGGATTTTCTTACATCGTTTAAAATGCGTAAAAATTTAAAATTTTCTTTTTAAAACAAATTAGAGTGCGTAAATTCGAATCGCTACTAACTCTTTCTTAAAACTCATCATGAAAACCAACTTATTAATTATGCGGAAGCGTTAAAAATCATCTATTTAAATTCTTGCTAAAACGTTATACAATATCCCTTTTTAAATCATAGCGGAAACGTGAGAATTCTTTCAAAAGAAATACTAAACAATACTTAACCATTCAATCATTTCGTTTTTCAAATAAAACTAAACCATTTCTTCATTGAATTAATATCGTTTACTTTTCTTTAACTTCATTGATTCATAACCATTTACGTTCATTTGTCTTTTGCCTTGCCAGCCCGAATCATGTGCATGCGAAATCATCCATCTCTGGCTCATTATGCGTTTCTCATCTTCTTCTTATTCGTTTATTATCTGTTGTCATTGTACCTACACCACCAGTAAAGACGTGAGCTTACGTCCAGTAAGGAGATGGGGAAAACAATTATGCATTTCTCTCTTTAATTCTTCTTGGAATGGGGGCCACCCAAACCAACTTCTTTCATTACGTTTGTTTTCTTCTTTCATTCTTAACTTGTACATCAAGCTGGAGATTGAGGGTTTTCCTTTGAGATGACATAGCTGTACGGATTCTAACCTCCTGTGTGCATACTAGTCCTTTTCCCGTCTTGGTAAGGGTGTATCCTAGAAGCTAGGCTAGATCTGGACTACCCATCTACCTCAACTCCCTAGTTCCGGCATATACCCGCCTTTAGGGTTTGTTCTCTTTCCGGCATATACCCGCCTTTAAGGTTCTTTCTATCCCGGCATATACCCGCCTTTAGGGTTCTTTCTTTCTGTTCCGGCATATACTCGCCTTTAGGGCTCTTTTTTTTTTCCTCACTCATGCATGTGGGTACCATCCTGAAGGTTACCCCCTACTTGGTTTCTATTATCATGAAACACACTGCATAACATAAACTGAATTACACATTGAGATAAACATACTATAAGTGAACTGGTACATGTAAAGAATCATAAAAATTTGCTAAAAATACGAGAAACAATTATACTATCGAAATGTAACAGCGAGTGAATACAATAAAGCAGTAAAGTAACGTACGACAACTAAACAGGCTCATTAAACTAAGTTGGGACATGCTGAATGAATCTATATAACTAAAAGATTTCTATCCAGAACCAAGAAATAACATTTAAAGAAAATAGGAAAAATCTGAAATGACTTATAACGATTCATACATCTTAACTCTTTAAACCTTTTTTGGCTTCTTTTGTTTAGTTAACTAAACATTTTTCCTTCGTTTGTTTAGTTAACTAAACCTTTTTTCTTAGAGAACTCATCGTTTATTCTTGCTCATCACCCGTCTTCATTTTCAATTCATCATTCTCTACCTTTCCACTATTTCTTCATGCATCACAATACTCATTTATCAATTAATAACTTCTACATGACTATTCTGTAATATTTCGTTCAATTAAATCATACTCTAAATTAAGTTTAACATAAAACTTACATACAACAATCATGCTTACATCTTGCATTTAGCCAACAAGAATCTAACTACTAAACATACTCTTTTCATGGACAACATAGTTAAGTTAATACCTAATTTCCTGCTTAGCCCAGATGTGTACTTAGGCGGTTTACATGCTTAAGTGTTGACATTGTTAATTAACATGATAGTTATACATGCTTAAGTATGTGGACATGCTAATTAATTCATTTCATGAAATCCCTTGCTTGATTTATGCTTACACTTAATTTCACAAGTTATCATGCAATGACAGTAAATTATTTATATGTATAAGGAATTAAAACGATAGCTACATAGCAAGTAAATATTCAATAGCTCTTTAGCTTACTTTCATCTTTAGCTTTCTTTCATACCTTCGATCAATTAAGCATTTTCATCATATAATGTGACTCCTTCATACTTTACATAATAACTTATCATTTATTCGTCCCACTTTCGTACCATCATCCCTTCATTTATCACATAATGTAACATAAAACAAAGCTGAACATCAAAAGAAAGATATCACAAATTCACAATAATTCTACATAACATCTAACAACTATCAACATCCATTTTAAGAACACTAACTCTAACTCACACACACTTTACTTGGGTGTAGGGCTCAAGGCCAAGACAACTCATTTCCTTACCTCGAGTTTTAATGCGCTTTGTTATTTCGTCGTTATTCTTCTTCCCTTCTTGCACCTTCATAAAGTAACAATGTTCATCACTAAATGATTACACAACTCCTTCTTATTCCTTAGAAATTCTGGGAACTTGATAACAAAATCCGAATCCAGTCAAAACTACATTCATCATAAAGCAAACTACATCTAATCTTCGACATACTTTTATCCAATCATTGATTTAACACTTCCTATTTCCACAATTCATTCATGTTTTTACTCAATTCTAATTTAAACCAACATATCCTTTATTAATATGTTCATGCTTTCGAAATACCAACCGAGCATAGAAATTAACAGAAACATTTCACCAAGTGCTTCATAAGGCCGTATTTGTTTACTTACACCAAAGTAGATAATCCAACGACAGATTAACAACCCTACAGAGGTATTATTTACCAATATTAACAATAAGAGGCTGTAATTCATTTCCCACAATGAGTATATTTTGTCAATAGTGTACTTAGCTAAAACAGGAGCAATAACTATCTGAAGCTTACATTTATAAACCAAGCATCACAAAATTTTATTCTAACTTCAGAACAATGGTATGCTTTTATTTCTAACTCAATATCATAACCTAAAAGGACATGCACAGAGAATATATATCATGTGATTCATCCACCAGAAGAATATCCATATATTTCACCATTACATAAGTCAATTCAGAACATCAACCCAACTTATAACCAAGTTGCATATGCTTATTTAATTTCGTAACCACATCCCTCAACCTAAATCACCCATGAAGAACACATCTAAAATAAAGGAAGAGGTCACTACCTGTTCCTGCACCTGAGAGCAAGTACTCCACCCTTTACAGCTCGCGGCCGTCAACACCAGAGCAACATCCGAGAGAAGCCTTCCCATCCTCATCCTTCTCGGCCATCAGCTCTCCTGCACAGCTCAACCAGAGAGCTTCACTTGGCAACCAGAAGAGAAGTCTCCTGCACAGAACTCCTCTGCTGATTTATCCTCCACTCATGCCCGACAGCCTCTTTAATTCGTCAACAACCCCCAACCAGTGCGTTAATTCACTCCTCCTCATCTCAATGCTTTACAAATTCATTTGTCCTCTTCTCCCATTTCTCCCGTAATTTCAGCGAATGTGTAAAGGGAAGCACATGCAAGTGTCGGCAAGAACAATCCAGCTGGAAGGAGGGTCAAGGTGGAAGATTCGTCCTTGAAAATGGACAGCTCACCCAAATCGGGTTAATCCGATTCGATGCACACGGGTTGGAGCACCTGATCACAACCCAACCCGCCAGAATCCCCCTGCCCGACGCGGAAAACTCGTCCATTCCATTCCTGCCATGCCCGATTAACAGAGAACAGAGGAGAAGGAGGACAATTGACCAAACAGCTCACCTCATTTGTCGCCGAAAAAACACGCCTGCGGGAGCTTGCCAAATCGAGATCTGACGCCGGCATCCTCCCTTTGCCGTCGGGTTTGCACGCCAGACCCAGTTCCGAGTTGCCAGCAACCGTACTCCCGACGAGTCGCCGTCGCCATTGCCATTCGTCGCTCGGATGTCGTTCACCTCGCTGGACCCGATCACTCGCTCTCCTTCGTCTCCCTGCTTTCTCTCTCGCTTTCTCGCGCAACTGGCCGAAGGTCAAAGGGAAAAATCCCTTTCATTACTTCCCCATTTTTTTATTTTATTTCCTTTATTTCCAAATCATTCATTTAATTTTAATTAATCCCACTTTAACATTTTAATCTCAATTATACCATATTCATTAAATCCTCTTCCAAATATTCCAATTTTACTTTCTTCCATTTTAATCATCTTTAATCCAATTAAACTTTTCTTTAATAATTTAATTAAATTCTTTATTTAATTAAATTATTTTCAATTCAATTCCAAATCTTGATTTATTTCAAATATCGCTTGATGATAATTGACAATTTTGTTTTTGGTAATACCCTGACAATTATCCTATTAATTCAAATACCTTAAATTACTTTCGATTAATCTTATTAAATTTCAATATAAAATTCAGGGTATTACAGATTGCGTCGGTCGTTTAGGAAATTTTCATGGTCGATTGCATTGGTCGACTAATTTCTTAAGTCCTGACGACCGCTCTTCTCGCATTATCTTCTCTATTAACTCTTCAATCGACCGATTTGCAGCCCTGGTCGACTACTGTGTCATAGAACAATTTCGAAACTCCAAAATTTTTTTACTTTCATCCAAAATCTTATGGAAAATAGTTCAATTTCGACCAAATTCCAAATCAACTAGATAATTGGTAATAACTAGACAATTTGAATGTAAATTTCCAAACTTTAAACTTAAATCTATTTCCAAATTTTCCAAGGAAAACTCAAATTCTAAAATGAATGATCGGCAACAAATATTCGAGTTTTACCTCTTGAGAATGTCCTATTCTCCAAAATTATAAAGTCTCAATTTCATAGCGAAAACCTAAAGCAAAGTCAATGATTAAAATCTCACTTTTGTTAAGAAACCCTACACCTCATTAGAGAGAATTTACCTACTGGACATCTCCATGTTTCTAGCTATGGTTGTGAAATGTTGTCTTCCCTCAACTCTTTCTGGGTCACCCTTTTTTAGCTCAGAAATTCACTATATCGTGGAAGAAGTTTTGGTGTGCAGAGGAGAAGAGAGAGGAGATGAGGTTATTTATAGAGGATAACCATACATATCGAGAAACTGTCAAAAAGAAAAATTAATTTTGAAATAAACCTAAATTAATTTTTTCTTTATTTACATTAATTAAAAAATCTGGTAGCTATTACAAAAACAAAGAGAGAGAGAGAGAGAGAAAAGAAATATTCTAGAGAGAGAAATGAGGAAACCCATAAGGCAAGGATTTAGAACAATAACAGAGTTGGTTCTTCCTATTGTAGCTAGAGGAGGAATTTCAAAGATGGAGTTGTTCATTCCTCAGTTTTAGAGTGTCTTTTCATGTAATACCCTAGAATTTTGCTCATTCCTCAGTTTTAAAGTGTCTTTTCATGTAATACCCGAGACTTTTATTGTGTTAAGTGCAAACTATGCAATAACAATGTTCAATGATAGTAATATGCTTAAATTATAATTTAGGAGATTATGGATTAGTATGGATTGATGAGAAATTAGTTGGATTATAAAGAGGGTAGTGTTCATGATGAAAATTGGATTTTTGGGCATCTGCATGTGAAAAACTTTCTCTGGAGTGGACATTGGGCACAAGTTATGTTTTTTGGACAAAGTGTCTCAGGTAGGTTTGTTGTCGACATGGGCATGAGGTGCGGTCTACTAATCTAAAGACAAATTGCAATGTTTTAGCCTCGGGTGGAAATATAGTCGACTAAATATAAGATTTAGGTCGTCTGCAGTGGAATGTTAGGTTTAGGTTTTCTCTTGAAAAACAAAGGAGCGATTGACCTGAGATCATGAGCGGACAACTGGGAATGAGAAAGGTCACTTGAAATGAGATTGCATGTCACAATTTAAGAGGGGAGAAATATGATGACTCAACATGTAAATGCTGATGGGAAGACATATCATGCTTGGGTCTGGTAGGTCATAAAAACACTATCCTCTTATGTGTTAGAACTTCAATTGTTAGAACCCATTTGGAAGGAGGAAATTCAAGAAAGATTGTAGTTTTCTCTCTATCCTTTAAAGGTAATAAGAGTTCTCTCTATGGTTCAATGGAATTTTAAGAAGTTTGGTTGGATTTATGGGTAGAAACAATAGACGACATGAAGATAGTATTTTGGTATTTGGTACCCGATGGTTATTTTGATGAGCTTATAATTCTAAACCATTTTAATATATTATTACTAGATATCTCAAGGAAAGTATAAGCTTTGGAATTGATGAATTTGTTAAGTATTTTGTAAGTTATGAATTGTTGAAGTTGGATAAAAACTGTGAAGATAAAATGGAATTAATGCATAATGGATTGAGATTTTGATGTGTTTTATTTTAAACATGCGTAAGGATTTGTCCAAGCTGAATTGTTATGTAATATGCATTATGTTGGTTAAGTTTGAGCTTTGGAACTAAAAGATTTAATGGAGTATGTTAAGGGTTATGCACATTTATAGTAACAAGTACATAAATGGATACTAACATGGAGTTGATCATGTTTTAGGTTTTTCAGTTCAAGGATATAACTTCATAAGTTATTGGACATTGTGCTAAATGTTAAGGTAAATAATGTTGTATGTGTTTGACCTATGAGTTTACACCACAAGATGATATGTTAATGCTAATTGTTAGTATGTTATGATATGATGTAAGTTTAAGTTGAGAATATTGTCGATGCTTTGTTGTTGTTAATAGATGTTGTGCTTTATTATATGATGATGATAACATTAACTTGAGGATATTTAGATACTAGGTTCAATTACATGATGAATATGTGGTTTTGAAGATTTGTCATGATAATATTTAGAAAGTGTGTTTAGTAGCATGTTGATGGAATTATGTTCATCCATCATGTTTTGAAGAAAATGAATGAAAATGTTTTCTCATTCATACATTTCATGTAAGAAAGATAAAAACAGAAGTTAGAACATAAAGAATATATGAAGAATTGAGGAAAAGATGTCATAAAGGTTGGTCATATGGGGAATAAGCTTGTTAGTTAGGCCTTGCCGGAACCTGATTGAAGTTCGCCAGATGGTTACCCATTGAGTACGTAACATTAACGGAGGTCTCATGAAATTGAGACTGTCTCACCGAAGTTCAAGAGACGTAAGTGGTGTGTTCTCCATAGTTATGTTTACTCTCTCCAATAATGATTATATAGTTTTTGGTGAGTCATGTGCCCCAATAATATTTGGGTAAGTCATGTACCCCAATGATATTTATGTAGATTTAGGTGAGCCGCATACCCCAATGACATTTGGGTGAGCCATGTGCCCCAATGATGAAAACAAAAAAGAAACTAAATGAAAAGAACAGAAAAAGAATAAAAGTAAGAAAACATTACATGTTTTATGAAATTGCATATCATGTTTATTTATGCAACATGATCTTGTAGATTTATGTCATGTTCAGATATACATTACTTACTAAGCATTAAGCTTATAGATGAGTCTTGTGGTGTAGGTACGAGCCAGACAATAACATGGAAGAAAGAAAGATAAAAAAAAGGATGATGTAGTTGAGAAAATATCTCTAGGAAGATAACTTGCCTTGTTATCACAAGGCAGACCATGTGGGGCTAGAATTTTTAAAGAAAATTGTATATTAACGTGAAGTTGAAATTTTATGAATAATTTAAAATGAAGTTGTGTTTATTATTTATGAACTTCATTTGAAAATAAAAAGTCTTCTGCTATACATTTAAAGAGAAAAGTTTTTATAAAATAAACTTATGTATTTTTTTAAGAAGTTTTGAACATCCACTTAAGAAAAGAAAAATATTTCAAATCATTCATATTTTATGGTAAGAAATGACATGGCATTACATTTTAAGTTTTTCACAGCAACCATTCTGGTGACAGAATTTGTAGCAACACTAACATCGCACTAAGAGAGAAGATTATTTATATTATTTCTGTTTTTGATATGCTGATTTTTATTATGAATATGATAATATTTTATTCTTTTATAGGCTAAATTTTGAGTGGTTAAGAGAAGAGGGTACTTGATTATGTGTAACTCTTACTTTTGTTGTGTTTTGTTACTTAAACAAGTTAGATAATTCAATATATTTTGTTCATTGTTCAAAAGACATAGATAAATATTTAGATTCTTATTATACTTAATTGTACATAGGAATTAAGACTGATATTGAATTGTATGAAAATATTGACTTCATATATGCAACACCTGTATGGGCAATTCCTATAGCTATCACAAGCACTGCAGCCCAAGAACCTCTGGATTTTGATCAAATCAAACCCATATGGGATGATTCTGATGATGAATTTACAAATCCTTTTGGTCTGGAAGATGGTGGGGAAGATGTCGAAGATTTTGAATTCGATTTCGATGATGAATCTGAAGTTCATTATGCATTAATGAACAAATTAACAATGGAAGATCATGATACAGATCTAGGCTACCCAATGCAACTAAAACAATTAGAAGAGCAAGTGCAGAAGTTGGAAATAGGAGCAGCTTCGTCCTCTATAACATCCACTTATAAGCCACCACAAGATTCAATGATAGGATTACCTATGTATCCCCTAGCAACACAAAGGTATAACTCACAACAACAATCTTGTTTCAATACAGACAAGATAAAAGGAAGAGTCAAAGACTTTGGAAAATTATATAGTGGACAATGGGACTTGCCACACGCTCAACAACAAACTGGAGCATTATTGGTCCTCCCAAATGAAATCGGATTATATAATGATGTTATATCCAGATGGGAGACAATTACACTCAACCTTGTAAATGAAAAGGTATGGGTAGACAATCAAACCAAGGTAAATTACGTAGAAAACTTGCTTGGTGAGATAGAAAAGAAGACATGGATCCAATGGAGAATGGCTTACCCAGAAGATTATACAAGCCTAAGTAAATATTGCAGAGGAAACTCAAAATGTCCTCTCACAAATAAGACAAGTATTTTTGCTCAAGGATCCTACTCAAGGCTCAATTGAGGAACAAACAGAGCCTACAGAGATTTGGATAGGCTAACATGTGATAATGTCAAAGACCTATTCAGATACATGAATGACTTCGAAATACTAGCAGCCAAATCATGAAAAATGTACACTTCTCTAGAGATATCTTAAAAGTTCACGAGAAAGATGCCGCCATTAATAGGCAATGAAATTGAGAGAGCATTTTTAGAAAAGTTTCCAGGAACAACTGTTGGTGTATTTCCACGAATACATTTTGCATACCAATACCTGACTGAACTATGTACTAAAGCTGCATTTCAGAGAAGTCTCAAAGACTTAGACTTTTGTAGAGAAATACCTATCCCTGGCTACTATCTATAGAAAAAGAAATACAGACTGAGAAAATAAAAAACATATCAAGGTAAACCTCACAATTCTCATATCCGAGTGTTCAAAAGGAAAAACTAGGATAAGCAGAAAAAGTGCAAGTGTTATATATGCGGAGATTATGGGCACTTTGCAAAAGAATACAAAAACAAAAGAGGCAACATTCATCATGCCGCAATTATGGAAAACATAGACCTACCTTTTGACTGGGATGTTATCTCAGTAGATATGGATGAAGACATAAGTGATGCTATATGCAGTCTTTCTGAAGGAGAAGAAACAAGTCAAGTTGTCAGGACAATCCTAACAGATATTTCTTATACGGAAACCGTGTTTGTCCTAGAAAATCCCTATGGATGCAGAAAACAAGTAAAACTCTCACAGGTTCAAGAAGAATGTCAACATCAATGGCAATTCAACACAGAACTTGAAGAACAATACAAATTATGCTCTGCATGTAAGGAACCAACCATTCAGAGAATGAGAAGCCACTGTACACAATGCAAAACAACTACCTGCCCGTTGTGTTCAAAATACTACTTTGGGCAAGAGATTATTGCAGCGCCATCAGAATTCCAGAATCATCAAAGTAAAGATGACTTTATACAAGAATTGATGGGCTATATCATACATCTGCCCAATGAAAATCAGAGATTACATCAATCCTTAGGGGAAACTTTGGAAAAAGAATTCAACGAACTCCCCCATATGTATAAGAAAAACCAATTAGAAGAAGGATCAACATCGCATCAAGAAGATGAATTCCAAATACAGGAATTATTAATAAAAAGAAGAAGCGAAACATGTTTAATCCCCAGTAAAGCAACAATGGGATCAGCTGGTTATGATCTGTTCGCAGATGAAGAAAAAGAAGTCCCACCAAGAAAAATGATTGATATTACTATAGGGATTAGTATACAGTTCCCTAACTCAACATATAGAGAATAGCCTCCAGATCAGGTTTAGCTCTCAATCACTCCATTACCGTTGAAGCCGGAGTCATTGATCCTGAGTACATCGGGGTAATTAAAGTTATCTTATTCAATCATTCTGATAAATATTATACTGTTAAACATGGTAACAGGATAGCGCAATTAATACTTGAAAAATACAATGGAGCTATACGAGTCAGAGAGGTCAGTGAAATAGCAAACACTGAAAGAGGAGAAAAAGGATTAGGCTCAACTGAAAGAGTTGAAAATGTCAAAGTCTGGGTTGATCACACGTGTAAAACAGCAAGTGAAAAAGCGTCAAAAAGAACCATCAACAGACTCTACAATATAATGATCAAGTTCAATATTCCAGGAGTAAAACCCTT
Source organism: Begonia loranthoides (assembly GCA_022433065.1). NCBI lineage: Eukaryota > Viridiplantae > Streptophyta > Magnoliopsida > Cucurbitales > Begoniaceae > Begonia > Begonia loranthoides. The sequence goes on from CM039470.1 coordinate 43,415,699, forward strand.
CTCTTTACGAGCCATTCTAGACACAGGTGCAACAGTTTGCTGTCTAGATATTAATTTCGTCCCACCAGAGGCAATTGAAGATAGTCCCTACACTGTCAAATTTGATGAAATAAATTCAACACAGGAAGCAAAGAAAAAGTTAAAGCCTGGAACAATGACTATAGAGGAAAATTCCTTCAGAATCCCATTTACTTACTACTTCCCAATGAAAATCCTATATGACGGTATACAAATGTTGCTCGGATGCAATTTCATAAGAGCAATGCAAGGAGGACTACGTATCGAATGAAGAACAATAACCTTCTACAAAACCATCACTATTATAGAGACAAGTCCAGAAATCATCAGCATAGCCAAAGAAATACATGAAGAATCAAACCAACACCCTATCGAGCAAATGATCCAACAGGAGACATTGAGTATTAATCTCAATGAAATGGTATGTTCATCTTCTATAATTATTAATGAGGCTTTTCAGTATAAATTTCAGAAGGAGATAAATGAACTCAAGCTTCAGGGTATATTAGAGAAAATCCCCTTCAACACTGGACGAAAAATCAAGTGGTTTGCAGGCTTGAAATCATAAATCCTGATATTACAACACAGGACAAGCCGCTTAAACAAGTCACTCCTGCAATGAGTGACTCTTTTCAGAAACATGTGGAAGCCCTGTTAAAATTGAAAATTATCAGGCCCAGTTCAAGTAAACACAGGATAATGGCCATGATAGTAAATTCGGGCACTTCAATTGATCCAAACACGGGAGTTGAAATCAGAGGAAAGGAACGAATGGTATACAACTACCGTACTCTCAATGATAATACTCACAAAGACCAGTGTTCACTACCTGGAATTAATACAATAATCCAAAGGGTAGGACACAGCAAGATCTATTCTAAGTTCGAATTAAAAAGTGGATTTTACCAGGTTGCAATGGCAGAAGAAAGTATACTATGGACCGCATTCATAGTACCACAAGGGTTATATGAATGGTTAGTTATGCCCTATGGTCTTAAAAATGCTCCTGCAATATATTCCTAATCTGGGAACACTATTCCTAATCTATTCCTAATTTGTGTAGGCCTGTTGAATTATGCCCGCTCATATATTCCTAATATGGGAACACTATTGGGACCCTTATACTCTAAGATAGGAATTCATGGAGATAAGAGACTTAAAGATTCTGATTATGAATTAATCAGGTCAATCAAAGAAAAAGTCAAAGCCCGACCTGACCTTGATCTTCCCCCAGAAAAAGCATACATCATTCTAGAAACAGATGGTTGCATGGAAGGATGGGGAGGAATCTGTAAATAGAAGAAAAATAAGGAGGATCCTAAATCCCAAGAGAAAGTTTGTGCCTACACAAGTGAAAAATTTTCCCAAGTAAAATCCACCATAGATGCTGAAATACATGCTTGCATGAACTCCTTATCAGCATTAAAAATTTATTACTTGGATAAGAAGGAATTAACAGACTGTCAGGCCATAATCAGCTTCTACAACAAGACTAATCAGAACAAACCATCCCGAGTTCGATGGATTGCTTTTACTGATTTTATAACATGATCAGGGATTAATATTGAATTCTAACATATCAAAGGCAAAGATAATAGTTTATCTGATGTTTTGTCTAGATTAGTTTGTTTTCTAATATCTTATCTTCAGGTTGTTACAAAAGCAGCAACCGTAATCACAACGATTAAACAAATAGATACTATATGGCAGGACAAAATCAAAGACCAAATATACAAGCTGATCGAGCTGAAGAAATACGACAACTTATCAGCTACTCTTCCCTCACAATGTCACTCAATGAAATGCAATGGATTAACCAACAAATTGTTGAACTCAGGGAACAACAGTTCAAAGATGCCATCACAACCCTCAATAAGTTACAAGAAGTTATGTCACTTAGAACCCTATTCTGTTCACTCATATCCACTAAAGACAATTATTGGGGAATGTGGCTCCAGCACATTAGAAAAGAGGAGCAAGAAATTACAGCTGCCATACTCCACTTCCTAGAAATTAGGGGGCATGGGGCCGCTCCCATGTGATTTTGTTGGAAGCGTTTGGACCCATGTAATAAGACCACTTGCACCCGTGGTCCTAGAGTGTTGGGTGATTTTTGTCGTCTTGTATTTGTCATTTTCGTTTGTTTGTTTAAGATGTTTGCTTTTGTAAAAAGAAGGAATCTGCTTTTGTAAAAGCATAATTATTAAAGGTGTCAATGGAGACCAATGAGCACCCGGCCTTAATAATTCTTGCTTGTAATGACTTATCACGTAAGCCCTTACCTCAGCCTAGATTTCCTTTCTTTTAGTATTTATATGTGTGTTTTAGAGATTACAGAGCACACCGACTATCATCAAAAGTTCTATTTTCTCTCTTGTAAAATTCTTTTCAGTTTGAATCCACTTCTCGTTTTCCTCTATCCTCTCTTTGTTTGTAATCCCTCACTCCCTGAGACATGGACCCCCTTTTTTGGTATCAGAGCTTACTTGAGTTTCAATCTTCTTACAGGAAGAACTTAAGAGATCCTTAACAGGTAATATGGAGTTCTAATTTTCTTATTCTAGTTGATTAGCTGATGTTATTTACCATTGAGTTATGGGTATTTAAAATTTTTCTGGGATTTAAACGAATTTTGATACTTTGTTAGTTTTATTTCTTGCGAAGGACTACTTTGTCTCCAAGCCCAGTGAATTTAAAGACTCTTAACAGTAGGCCAGAGGAGTTGCTGAAGATTAGGGTTGCGATTCTAGTGGTGGAAAGCTAAGTTAGTGAAGCTAAGAAATAGAACTAATTTAGTAGATAATGATTTTAAATGTCGGAAAGATTTGAGAATCCATAAAGCAGTGGTATACAACTAGGCGAAGCCAGCTAGAATACTTAAATTTTGAATTTCCAAAACCTGTATTTGTCTCTGAGGATACAAACCACTGTTTTTATTCAGAAAACCATTCAAGTCATAGTATTTCTGGAAAACCAATTGAAAATACTATAGTTGATTTGTCTTATTTAGTATCTCAGAATATAGAATATATTCATCATCAAATAGCCTTGTTATCTAAAGTGATACTAAAGCATTTCCATCAACTTGAGGAAAATCATCTGGCCGAGCAAGAATAGTTGAGTAAACGAATCACCCGTCTAGAGGAGGCAGTTGAAAATATCTTACTATTAAAAGAAGAAAGTCATCCCCTCACAAAGGAGCTTAATTCCTTGGTACAAGAAATTGTGGAGCAACCTATAAAGATCGAATATGAAGCACTAGTTCTCTTGGCACAATTAAAAACTGAAAGTATAAAGCTGCAAGAGGCTGTTCTCCAGACACAAAAGTTCTTCACAGGTTAATGAGTTGGCAACAAACTACTGAATCCAGCCAATATACAACTGCAATCAAAGTTGTCACAAACATTGAGGAACCAGCTATTGGTTTCCAAAAAACATATGAATTTACCAAGATAATCCCCTCAGCACTAGATGTTATTACAAAGCAAAACAATACACAGATCCAGTTGTTGTGCAACATCAAGGCTGATACTGAGGAAATCCTTCAAAAGCTAAAACAAAACGTTGATTTCTTGATAAAGCAAAAGGAGATTGACGTAAGCCATCACATCGAAAGCTTAACAAAACAGCTTTCTAATCTTCAGATCTCTACAAGTGAAGGCACTACAAAAGCAAAATCAACAGCAAAACAAAAACAAATAACTTTAGCGAGCCTTGTATGAAAATCAAAATTCTATGTTATCTAACTTGTTTTGTTGCAATATATTCATAGCATTTGTAGTAATATTCACCTAAAAAAGAGAAATTAAATCTAAGCTATGTTTCCATTATTTGAAATTTTCATATGATTGTTTGTACTCTGATTTAATTATTTAATTAACACTCAATTCACGATTTTAAATTAATTTCTACTTTTAATCAACTTGCTTTACTTATATCTTAAATTATGATAATATTGTCTTCGTGGGATCGACTTTTACTTATCATCATTACTTGATTGCAGCAATAACATTGGAATCTATCTTCTGTTGCGATTGTACGATCATCAAACAGACATAGACATACTCTCGGCAAATTTTCTAGAGCTCTCCTAACCCTATGTTGACTTTGAAATTAAAAAAAATAATAAAGTTGGTGAAATTTGAATTCTAGTCACATAAAATTCGTATGGTAAAGTTTGTTTATGCTAAATATTACAGTAACACATCCTAAATATGTAAAATCGATATGTATTATCAGCTATACGTTTTAAGAATATGACTTGTATATCATCTCTACATAATTTGGTAACGAAATTGGTGCTCTCAACTTAGTTATAGTTTTGAAAAATTCAAATATTTTTTAATTTAGCTTGAATTAATAGAATTCAAATTTGAAAGCCGGCTTGTTTGTTAAACCCTCATCTTATCATGGGACTCCACGCGAGCCAGTCCATCCCTTCTAGCATGACAAATTACCACAGGCTCAGGCCCAAAACTCTGAGCCCATGCCCATTTCTTTCTTCCTTACAAAGGTCTCGGTTGTCTTCTTCCTAGTTCCTACCCAAATTTGAACTCTCTCTCTCTCTCTCTCTCTCTCTCTCTCTCTCTCTCTCGTCTTGGAGCTCTCGCTGATCTGTCAACAGGCACGTACGATTCCGGCGAACCGAAACCAAGACCGATCCGACCTCTATAGCAATGGCAGCGTATAGAGCGGACGATGATTACGATTACTTGTTCAAAGTGGTTCTTATTGGAGACTCCGGCGTCGGCAAATCGAACCTCCTTTCGAGATTTACGAGGAATGAGTTCAGCCTCGAGTCCAAGTCCACCATCGGAGTCGAATTCGCCACGCGGAGTATCCGTGTCGATGATAAGATTGTCAAGGCTCAGATTTGGGACACCGCAGGGCAAGAAAGGTACATTTTTCGATCCCCGGCTTCTTTAATATTATTTTTCTGGTTTGTTTGTTTGATACAATGTGGGAATAATCGTTCAATTATAGATTAAGATCTAGGAGAGGAGCCTTACATTTTGGTTGTTTGGGTGCTTGGACAAGGTTGGAAAGTGGGTAATTTGACTACGTCGTTTGAGATCTAAGTGTGAATGCAGGATCTAGCTAAGGGGTTTATGTTAAATCATTGACTTAGTGGAAGAACTTTTCAATATTTATTGAATAACTAACTATATATTTAATGCAAATGGGGCTTCTAGAAATATAAATAAGTATGAAGTTAAGAGAAGACTTCGATCAAATAGATTCCTTCAACTGATCTTGAAGTAGTAAAAGCACTTGTTTTCACGCTTTGGATTTGACATATTTTGTTGTAACAACGTGAATTCTTGTAAATTTGTGCTGAGAAAACTCAAATGACTGACACTTAATGTTTGGCGTTCTTTCCCAATGAAAATTTAATCTAATGGTCCTAGTCTTTGCGATGCATTGTATTATTGCCTTTGTAATCTTAAATCATATTGTTTGAATGGAAATTTGGGGGCTCACTTCTACTGTCAAGAAATTGTAGTATTAGTTTGTGAGTTTGACATTTATTCGCATTTTGAGAAAGAAAAAAAAAGTTATATTTAATGAAATCTATTCAACCAAGAAATATACTTCTATTTCCATTCAGCTTTTGGTTTCTGTTTATTTATTCTTTGCTATTAAGTATTGACATGATTATCTTGGTTGTTAATGTATTTTTAAGTATGAACTAATCAATAGTTCTTGCCTTTCTATCTTAAAAGATATCGTGCAATCACAAGTGCATACTATCGTGGAGCCGTTGGTGCATTACTCGTATACGACGTTACTCGGCATGTAACGTTTGAAAATGTTGAGAGATGGCTGAAGGAGCTTCGAGATCACACCGACTCCAATATTGTGATAATGCTCGTAGGCAACAAGGCAGACCTTCGACATTTACGAGCTGTTTCAACAGAGGATTCCAAGGCTTTTGCAGAGAGAGAAAGCACATTCTTCATGGAGACTTCTGCCCTCGAGTCTATGAATGTGGAGAACGCTTTCACTGAAGTTCTAACCCAAATATATCGAGTAGTTAGCCGAAAAGCACTCGATATTGGGGAAGACCCTGCTGCTTTGCCTAAAGGACAGACCATTAATGTTGGAACAAAGGATGATGTCTCTGCTGTTAAGAAAGTTGGTTGTTGCTCTGCCTAACCACTCTGACGATTATCGGCATTTTCACTCGCCGGCTTATGGGTTTTCATATAATGTATGGAGTCTTCAAGAAAATGCGACCTCTTCGACCGGGTAGTATTTTTCTTGATCGTTCCTTTAAATTTCTCCCGCTATCTTATTATTATTCTTATTTTTTGAATGTCATAGTTTAATTGTATTTGATCTTAGAGCAGACATTGTTTCATTTCTGACAAATTTGTGTATTTTTGTAATGTTGGACGTTCGGTAATAGAGGGTTTAAAAAACATGGATGAATGTGCTGTTTTCTCTACTGCCATGAATACGATTTCTTCGAGTGAAAAAAGTAATGGGACTTCTATTGTTTGATCATCTCGTGTGTAGCAAAAATTGCTTATTTCTTCCAGTTATTGGCTTTGAACCTGAAATTTATGGAATCTTTGGGAAGGTGTTTTCCAAAACTGTTATTGGAAACTGATTAATGTTGGTTGTGCTTGAACAGATGATATTCAAGCATGCTGTCATGTTACTCCAAAACTGTTTTTAGCTTATAATTGACTGTTTTCCACTAATAGAAAATTTTAAAATTATATTATTATTTTAAGTAATTATCAATATTAACACTCAAGTATTAAGATTTTTTGACTGTTATTTTGAATTTTTATTTTTATTATTTAACACCTCAAAGTGTGACACGTTCACAATGGACACCCTCATCGTTTAGAGGTCTATTAAATAATAGACATATAACGTTTTTGTAGTCACGTGTCCTTTCACACTGGACACCTTCACCGTTAAGAAATCTGTTTTAAAATTTAATATCTGCACTTTGATGACAAAACAATATCCTACTCTGTGCAGGTATTGATGATGGAAAAACATCCGTTTTGAAGTAAATTTTTTCCCAGAGCGAATAGATTATCTTTCTTCAACGAACTCGTACGTAAAGCAATTGTAATCAATGACTTATTTTTTACAGCAGAAAGGATAATTTTTACATATAATATTCATTATTTTATTCGATATTATCACTTCAAACTTTGAGATGATAGATGAAAAAAAAATCAAAATTTTAATTAAAAAGATCTCGTAATATAATATGGATAGATACCCTATTATTTTCGTTTCACCAATTAAAGAATAAGAAGCATTTGCACTTGCTACTGCCAAAATTGTCTGAAATATTTTGATGGAGAGCATGACCAATTGCAACTGCACACGTGTGTTGCGAGTTTTTGATATATTTAATTTTTTCTAAGCTTTCGGTGAGACTAGAAACAATAATTTCTTCATGGACTAGCAGATGGACACTGGACAGACACAAAACGTAAGACAGTTAGTTCTTTATAAAACATCAGAAGAATGGTATTCACTTAAACACAAAAACTAAGAGTCTTTTATGAAGATCATAACTCAAAAAGCCACAATTTGAAGGTAAATGCTGTCCCTGGCCTATCATTTCCGAGCTTCCACTTTTTTCTGCTCTTTTGCTGAGAAGATGACATAAAATTGCAATCAAATTCACAGCAAAAAAAAAGTTCAAAGAGTTTGCATACTCTTGTCATCATTTTCCCGGCTTTATGCGTAATCACAGAAATATCAGCAAAAAAAATGGAAACGCGAAAGAGAAAGAGTTATACCGGCTTTCTCTTCCTCTCGCTTCTTAGCGGCCTCCGCCCTTTGTTGTCGTATCATTGCCAAACGCTCTGACATAATTTGGAATAAAAAGGTATAAACTTCATTTATACAACAAAAGATAGACTGAATTTTCAACCCGAGTCAAGTTATTACCAAGATCTTTTTTAGCTTGTTCTGTTTTTCCTTGCTCCTGCATTCTCATATACCTTTCATGAGATTTTTGCTTCTCTATCTCCTCCCTGCATATAATGCAAATGACGTTAAGTCCATGAGCTGCCTACCAAGAAAGGCAAATTACGATGAAAAAATTGATGTTAGGACAGCTGCAAAATTTTGACCGCACAAGTTAAATCCAAATGCCCACAACTGCAAACAAAATCCTAGAATTTCAATCATACGCCACAAGAAACACTAAAGTCCGTTCAAACGCATGGAAATGGATAGTTTCTATCATAACTTTGCAGCATAAATTCCGCTCAAAGTTGTTATATTGTGTCACCACCTGTTCATAAATAATCTAAACAAGTATATATTACCCTTAATCTTTTTGGATTAGTGGTAATGTCACAAATATACGGTCTTGAAACTAACAAGTTCTATAACACAAGGTCGAATACTTAGTGATAGAACTTGAGTTAAAGCTTATTTAGAGAGACAAAAGTAAGAAAACACTAAAAAAGTATATGTGCATTTGTGTATATGTATAGAGAGAGAGACAAAAGTAAGAAAGGACTAAAAAAGTGTGTGTGTATATATATATATATATATATATAGAGAGAGAGAGAGAGAGAGAGAGAGAGAACAATCAGAAAAGCAAACTGATATTACTCACAAACCCAGTAGCGAATATGTGAAATTTTAATTTACAAGAAACATAACTTCAAAGGAATGAAATACTAAAACTTAAAAGTCACTAACAAACCTTTCACGCCTCGAGAGTTCACTTGTTTTCTCCATCTACAACAAAGAAAACAAAACAAAGTAAAGAAGAGTAACGGAAACTCTGCATGCGTTAAAACTTAATCGATGTGTTTCACTTACATCAGCATTTTTAGCCTTCACAGTTGTTTTGTTTACTAAATTAGGATTTTCAATCTCAATCAGTCCCTGAGTTCCCTTTCGCTTCTGCTCACCACAAGTTTATAAAAGAAAGTACAGTTAAATATAAAGTTGATCATGGTAGAATATTTGTAGAAAAACATAACTAAACAATAAAAACCTCAGATTCTTCTTCTACTTCCTCCTCGGACTCCACATCTTCCTCTTCCTCTTCTGCCACTTCCTGTGATATATCAGAGAATATGTTGATGCATTTGTCCATGCGACTCCAGTGAAAACGGTAAAATATTCAAATTGACAAGCTGAGGAGAGAAACTTCCCCCAAAATAATTAAAAAATCACACCAACAATTGCTCCTTACCTTAATATAAGATACTTACAATTTATTCACTCATTGCAATGAATATAAGACATTAGTAACATACAAGTAGATAATAAACCTTTACTCAAACAAAGAAGCTCCAATTTATCAAACGGATAGTAAGAAACCATAACAAAATGTTTCTCAAATATGTCCAAGTTGTTCATATGGCTTGAGCAAGTGAGTTTTACAAGAGTAGTAAATTACTAAGACTGTTTCTTCCACTAAAGATGCGGTTATTTAACATCATGTACATACCTGCACTGTACCATATACTCTTTTAGTTCATTGACAAATGAAGGTAGGGAAAGTAATTAACACTAAAGGGAAAAAACATAGAATTTCTTTATATATTCCTGTCTTTTTTACTGATATAAACTGTAAGACAGTTTGCCACAGACAGAGGAATTTGAAATAAAATTCATCTTTGATATAAGGATAACAGGTATAAAATCTACGAAGAAAGATATAGAATTTACCCGTTTAAAAGTACGAGGACGAGTAGATGTTCCAGCTTCTGCAACCAAAATCCATAATTTGCTCAACTCCAATCAATTCATAAAATAAAAGAATATCAAATGGTAAGATTGATGCACTAAATTAACTTTACAGTCAGAGTTCATATGCAGTTTACACATATGCTATCACTAACCCGGTAGCAAAAATCCTTGAGTTAGAATCTTGGAACTTACAGCCAAATCATAATAATCAAAAAATCAAAAAAAATCTCGATAAATAATTGATAGAGTTCAGTGTGACCCGAATTCTAATTAGGTCAGGTTGGTTCGGCACACATTAGGAATCTTAATATGATTAAGGTTTCCAATTTTATGTATAAATATATTTTTGAGTCGCAAAACTCATTGTACCGATTTTGATTAATGATTTATCTCCTCTACCGTGGTTTTTTATCTGCTTTGGAGTTTCCACGTAAATCTCTTTTCTCATTTTTTTTTCTGATTCTTGTTTGAATTTCAATAATAAACTTAACCATTAAAAAGTGAAAACAGAAAAACGCATGAAACATTGGAACTAGATCTAACACCAAGTAAACAAATTATATGTCTACCAATTTACCTAAATTCAGGCCAAATTAGTGAAACAGCAGTTTTTCTACGAGGGAATTTCAAAAAACTAGCACAATTTACATCTCTCCGTCAATTGAACATCATAGTAGAAACTTGAGAAACTTTCAGATAAAAATTTGTGATTCTTATTTTAACGACCAAATTAAAAAATAAATCTGAGAATTGAAAATCAGTGACCCCAGAACCAAATGAAGAGTGAAAATTTCAAATCCAGATTCCACTCCAAACGATCTCCTATGGGAAAAGGCTACAAACAAAAAAAAAAAAGTTCAAACTTTTTCTTGATCAAACCGGCACACGAAAACCTAACTCCTCAGTCAATCAACAAATACACCACTAAGAATTAAAACCTATTACGAGGCGTAAACAAGAACGAAACAGAAACCACATCAATATACGTGCAGAAGGAGAGAGAGAGAGAGAGAGAGAGAGAGAGAGAGAGATTTACGAATCTCTTCGGGACGAGAGAAGTTACGGTGGCCGGTAGGTTTGCCCTTGAACTTTCCTCTACCCATCTTCAGTTCCAAAGAAGAAAAAAGCGGTCAGCGGTCGGCGGAGAAGAAGGCAAGTCGGATTCCTCAACAAAGAAAGGCTTCTGCTTTATGGAACCAGGGAAATCAAATATTTCTGTTCTTCACTCCCGTTTTATTTTTAGCCTTGACTCGAGTCATCAACCCAATTGGTTTTACACAATTTATTTATTAATTAATTCTATGTGAATTTTATTTTATTAATTATTTTAATTTATTATAATTATTTCATTAATAACGAACAACCCTTGTGAATGTGAAGTGAAAATGTTCTTCTAGTATTAGCATTAGTTTATTATTCTTTAGCCTTATAATAATTTTAATGAAAATTAACAAAAGAACTAGGGTCACTAACAATGCAACTACTAAATAATTTTCACTAAAATGCTGAAGTAGGATAAATAAAAAGAGTAAATGTTGCTGTCACATTTTTCGTTAAAAATTTCAATTTGTTTCTGCAGTGGATAAGTCAATGACTCTCTTTCCGCAGCAGTAGACTTGTTTAAGATGCTGAAAGAATATTTTCTGCTGCAGAAAGAATCGTTTTTTGTCTTTTCGTTGTGAAAAATACTCTTTGCTGAATTTTTGTCGTTCTTTAGTGTAGCAAACAATAAATTTTTTGATGAGTTTCCTCAGCTGGTCGGAAACATATCTAGCTTGGAGTCTATTAATTTTTCAACAAACAGTTTAACTGAAAATCTTTTATTTTCATTTAGTGACCTCAGATTATTGAACTATATGATTTTATCGAGTAACAAACTATTTTAATTTATTCCAGAGTCACTGATAAACTACGCAAAATCAAGCCAAAGAATTCAGCGGAGAAATATCGAAAAGCTAGGAAAATTGAAAAATCTTCTTGTTTTTAATGTTTGTTTCAATAGGCTTACGAAAAACGTGACAATAATGTTTGCGTCGTTAATTTCTCATAATTCAATGTTTTATTTATTAGCAAAAATTATTTAGTATTTGTCTTGTTATTTACTTATAGTTCAATAGTTATTTTATTAATTTTTTTTAATTTTAAAAAATAGAGAAAATGAGAATATTATTTATCAATTCAAACAAAAAAAAATGGAATCATCACTTTGTAGATGCAAAACCCTTTTACGTTCCTTCAACACAAGCTTTTGAGGTGCACAAAACAACTATTCTTGGGGAACTTATTCCCGGGGACAAAAGAAAAAACAAGGCATATTCACTTTTCCATGATATGATACAAATATTCTTTGCCATTGAATTTGGCAATTTAGACATTATTATTTTATACATTAAACACTTTGAATTACCCTAAAATTACTTTTACAAACTAAGATTAAGAAAATGCTAACCTCTTATGATTGGTTCAACTATTGTATGCATTCTTTACTTTCCAAAATCAAGCAAAGATTTCATAACATTTGGGGATTGAGTCCTTCTCATATCGTTAGGCATTAATACATTGAAATGAAGAATAGAGATTGAGATTTTCAATGATTCTTGACAATATCGAAATTCAATAATCATGACATCTACAAGCTTCAATGTCTGTTTGGGTTTTAAGTAAATCGTATCGATGGACAAAAAAATAATCGAGTTTTGATCAAAATTGTTTGGCAATAGTTTTTTTGGTTTCAAGTATTTAAAACACTAGTGATTGTTGTTAAACTTAATTATGTAAATCGAATTTCATAAACCCAAAATCGTATTTATCACATCAAAATCGTCGAGACAAAATAGTTATGGAGCATACTTGAATGTACAAAATCATCTTTGTTATTAGTTTTTGTAAACCGTTGTCAAGTTTAGGATTGATGACTTTGATCTTCTAAGTGAGATCTGTTAGATTATTTAATTATAATCTATGTAAATGTGGTCCATGTTAATTAATGTCACATTGACTTAATATTAAAGAGCTTAATGTGATGGTTGTTAAGCATTAAATACATTAAGTCAATTGGGTTTTAATTCCCTCACCTTAACCTTATTAAAAGTGTATAATATATAGTTGAAGAGACGTGATTGAAAAGACACGAATGTAGGGGCATGTATGGAGAGTTGCCTTTGTATGGGTGTCTTCTTCAATCACCTAGGGGAGAGAGAATGATTTTTTTGATTGATTCGAACGAAACTGCTCTCTCCCTACTGAAAATACTCTCAACAAATCAAGATTTTTACACTTCGTTTCCGGATCATCGAAGAGACGTGTTAAAGAAAGGTTTTAAGGCGATAAACGGAACTCAACATCGTCATCAAAAGCGTTATATATCATGGACCAAGGTTGGTAGATTTAGTTTAATAATTGATGGTTAAATCATTTACGTTGTATGAGATTTAAAGTATTGCAAGCATGTAAAGTAAATAAAAATGGGATTAAAATAGAAAAGTTGAATGAAAATATGCTTAGAAATGGTATCAGAGTTTAGGTTAAATATACAATTTGATTTACCATAAAAATGAAGTAATATGCATGAGAAATGGTAGTATATATTTCGTAATATCATGCATGTATGAATGTATAGATGAAATCACGAATAGGATGATAGAAATATATGATTTCTGTTGAAAATTATCGAACTGTTCGTCGTCCGGACGATGGGTATCATGATGCGGTCGACCTGAAGTGTGGTTGGACGCAAGATTCATGTTGAAAATGCATATCCGGACGCATATGTGAAAGGGTGCGGACGACGCGGACGCATGCAAGTATCGTCTGCATTGAATCTGTAAAATGATTCACCCGGACAATATAATGCGGACGCCGCGGACGCTACAATTTGCGTCCGAAATGAATCTGTAAAGAATTCATCCGGACGTATCATGCAGACTGTACGGACGAGAAAATTATGCGTCCGTTTTGAATATGTTTTGATTCATGCGGACGCATCACAAGGACGCTGTGGAAGCTTAAGCCATGCGTCCGGTATGAATCTGTAATTTTGATTCACGCTGACGCATCGCACGGACGCAGCGGATGGTAAAGTTAGCGTCCGTTATAGGCAGTTTCAGACGACAGTAAGAGTTTGCGGACGCCATTTAACGTCCGCATAGTCGTCCGCAGCGCCTAATTATGCAGTTCAATTAAAGAAATTGAGTGAATGAATGTTTATACAATTAATATATCATTATATAGAAACTAAGTAGTCACCAAAGTGACCTAGTTTGAAAGGATCAATATAAAATTGTATAATTTATTCATTTAATTATAATGATATTATTGAAATGAGTTTATTAGTTATAAACTATTAGGTCACCCAACGGTGGACCATTGTTTATAATTAATAACAATAAAGTGGCAAGTTTACATAGTTAATTGATATGTTTAAACATCCAAAGATGTTAAACATGTTGTGTTAAATATGTTTATAAGTCAATTAAATATTATAATATCATGAATGGTGTATTTCTTTAAGTATTACCCAAAGGTAAACTTAATGAAATTTTATATGGTTTATTTAAGATCTGGTTAGGATAGATTATTCAATGTATTGATACATGAGTATTGTTGTTATTTGCAGCTACTATGAATTTGTTTGCATCAGGTAATTCATCTGTTAAGTTCAATGGTCTTAACTATGCTGACTGGTCCGAACAAATCCAGTTTCAACTGGATGTATTGGATTTGGACCTGACACTAGTTAATGATAGACCACCAGCTATTACTGAGACCACTTCGGAAGCTGACAAGTCTTATTATGAGGCTTGAGAGCGGTCTAATAGGCTGTGTTTGGACTTAATGAGGATGACGATGGCTGAAAATGTTAAGCCATCGATGCCGAAAGTAAATGATGCAAAGGACTTCATGTTAAAGATTAAGGCATACTCCCAATCAGACATTACTGACAAGTCTGTTGTGGGAAGCTTAATGAGTGAGTTGACGACCAAGAAATTTGATTGGTCTCAACCCATTCATGACCACGTAACAAGCATGGCCAATTTGGCTGCAAAGCTTAAGACGTTGGGTATGGACGTGAATGAATCATTCTTGGTTCAATTCATTATCAACTCACTTTCAGTTGAGTTTGGCCAGTTCCAGGTGAACTATAACACCATCAAGGGAAAATGGAACTTTCAAGAAATTAAAGTCATGCTCGTTCAAGAGGAAGGAAGGTTGAAGAAGTTAAAGTCTCATACCGTCAACTTAGCTATGCAGAAAGATGCCAAAGGTAGCACATCAAAGGCATCGAGTAAAAAGAACAAGAAGAAGGGAAAGGACCAATTAAAGATTAATGATGATCAGATCCGTAAGGAAATCAAATGCTTCTTCTGCAACAAAGCCGGACATGTAAAGAAAGATTGTCCTAAAAGAAAGGCTTGGTTCGAAAAGAAAGGTACATTATTTGTTTCAGTATGCTTTGAATCAAATATTATAGAAGTACCTAATAATACTTGGTGGTTAGATTCTGGTGCTACTACTCATGTTTCTCATGTTACGCAGGGATTTCTTTCGATCCATCCCATAAACAGAGCTGAAAAGTTCCTGTATATGGGGAACAGAATGAAGGCACGCATTGAAGGAATTGGAATGTATAGACTGATCCTGGATACCGGATACCACCTGGATCTAGAAGAGTGTCTTTATGTTCATGAGTGTGCTAGGAATTTGATTTCTGTTGCAAAGCTAGATTGTAAAGGATTTAATGTTAAGATTGGTGATGGTTTGTTTACTTTGTACAAACACAAATACTATTATGGTTGTGGTATTATGAAAGATAATTTGTACTGTTTCAATCTTGATATTAAATTTATGAATTCTCTGTTTAATGTGGATCATATGATTGGTTTAAAACGCGGTGCAACGAATGAAAGTTCGGCTTTCTTATGGCATAAACGTCTAGGTCACATTTCTAAAGAAAGGTTAATCAGGTTAATGAAAAATAACATTTGACCTCAATTAGATTTTGATGACTGGGACGTGTGTTTAGTTTGCTTGACGTGTGTATAGATTGCATTAAAGGAAAGTAAACTAAACACACATCAAAGTATTCTGCCACAAGAAGCAAAGAACTTTTAGAATTAATATATAACGACATTTGTGGTCCATTTGACATTCCTTCATGGAATGGAGAAAGGTATTTTATCACCTTTATAGATGATTTCTCACGTTACAGTTATGTTTATCTACTGCATGAAAAGTCTCAAGCGATGAACGTTCTAGAAGTGTTCATCAATGAGGTGGAAAGACAGCTAGATAGAACAGTGAAAGTAGTGAGATCGGATAGAGGTGGTGAATACTATGGAAAATTCAATGAAAGTGGACAAAACAAAGGTCCATTTGCAAGGTTTCTCAAAAGTCGAGGCATTTGTGCACAATACACAATGCCGGGTACACCACAGCAAAATGGTGTAGCTGAAAGGCGGAATCATACTCTTATCGAAATGGTAAGAAGTATGATTAATAAAAGTAATGTACCTATATCGTTGTGGATGCACGGTTTAAAGACCGCTGCATATCTGCTAAATAGGGTTCCTAGTAAGGCAGTTCCTAA
Organism: Begonia loranthoides; assembly: GCA_022433065.1. Taxonomy (NCBI): domain Eukaryota; kingdom Viridiplantae; phylum Streptophyta; class Magnoliopsida; order Cucurbitales; family Begoniaceae; genus Begonia; species Begonia loranthoides. Next base: position 43,431,996 of record CM039470.1, read on the forward strand.
GACTTCTTATGAACTGTGGACGGGAAGGAAACCTAGTATGAGACATCTACACATTTGGGAATGTCCAGCAGAAGTTAGGATCTATAACCCACATGAAAAGAAACTCGATGCAAGAACCATTAGTGGTTTCTTCATCGGTTATCCGAAAAAGTCAAAGGGGTACATTTTCTATTGTCCAAAACATAGTACAAGGATTGTAATTCATTGAGAATGGCATGTTCAGTGGGAGTGATGATTCACGAAATGTGAATATCCAAGAGAATCGGATGACAGAAACGACACCCAATGATTCTCATCAAGTTGTTGTACCATATGTTGTATCACAGTCTAACAACATACCGGAACAACAAATGGATATTCAACCCACGCAAGGTGAACGAGCTAATGATGAGCATGTTAACGTTGATCAAGTCATAAGTGATCAACCACAAGCAACAGAATTGCGAAGGTCTGTAAGGGAGAGACGACCGGCAATTTCTGATAACTATGTGGTTTATTCACTAGAAGAAGAATGTGACTTGAGCATCGATAAGGATCCAGAATCATTCAATAAAGCCATGGAATGTAATGATTCCGAAAAATGGTTTAATGCTATGAAGGAAGAGTTGAAATCTATGAATGACAACAAAGTTTGGGAACTTGTAGAGTTACCTGAAGGAAAGAAACGCGTTGGTTGTAAATGGATTTACAAAACCAAACGCGATTCGAAAGGTAACATCGAAAGGTATAAGGCTAGACTTGTCGCCAAAGGTTACACTCAGAAAGACGACATTGACTATAAGGAAACTTTCTCTCCGGTTTCAAAGAAAGACTCTTTAAGGATAGTTATGGCTTTGGTGGCTCATTATGATTTAGAGCTTCACCAAATGGACGTAAAGACCGCTTTTCTTAATGGTGACTTAGAGGAAGAGGTTTATATGGATCAACCTTTAGGATTTTCCTTATCAGGAAATGAAAAGATGGTATGTAAGCTGAATAAGTCAATCTATGGATTGAAACAAGCCTCCCGACAATGGTACATTAAGTTTAATGATACCATATTGTCATACGGTTTTATAGAGAACACCGTTGATCAGTGTATCTATATGAAGGTCAGTGGGAGTAAGTTTTGTCTCCTAGTATTGTACGTTGACGATATTCTGCTTGTTGCAAACAATAAAGGGATGTTATGTGATGTCAAAGATTTTCTCTCAAAGAATTTCGAAATGAAAGATATGGGTGAGACATCCTATGTTATTAGAATATAAATATTCCGTGATAGAAAGGTAGGATTACTGGGATTGTCTTAGAAATGTTATATCGAGAAAATTCTTGAGAGATTTAGAATGGATAAGTGTTCCGCTGGTGTTGGTCCAATTCAGAAAGGGGACAAATTCAGTTTGATGCAATGCTCGAAAAATGATTTGGAACGTAAGGAAATGGAACTTGTTCCATATGCATCAGCAGTAGGAAGCTTGATGTATGCCCAGACATGTACACGGCTAGATATAAGTTTTGTAGTAGGGATGTTGGGCCGTTACCAAAGTAATCCAGGATTGGATCATTGGAAAGCTACAAAGAAAGTACTCAGGTACTTACATGGAACAAAGGACTTCATGCTCATGTATAGAAAATCGAGTCAACTCGAAGTCATTGGATACTCAGATTCCGATTACGCCGGTTGTGCAGACTCGAGGAAATCTACATTTGGCTATGTGTTCCTGTTAGCTAGAGGAGCCGTATCATGGAAAAGTGGAAAGCAATCTACGATTACCACTTCCACTATGGAAGCTGAATTTGTAGCTTGTTTTGAAGCTACAATTCAAGCATTGTGGCTGCGGAACTTTATTCAGGGTCTTAGCATGGTCGAAAGTATAGAGAGACCGCTGAAATTGTATTGTGATAACTCCGCAACTGTGTTCTTCTCAAAGAATGACAAGTACTCGAAAGGAGCAAAACATATGGACTTAAAGTACTTGGCAGTCAAAGAAGAAATACAAAAACAGAGGGTGTGCATTGAGCATATAAGTACAAGCTTAATGATAGCTGATCCGTTGACAAAAGGATTGCCACCTAAAGCCTTTAAAGAACATGTTGTAAAGATGAGTTTAGGTGACAAGTCTATGTGATTGTAAAAGCGTAGCTTGTATCTTATAACACTTATGAATTCAATGAAAGTGTTTTTGTATGTCTAATTATTATTCATATTATGGCTATGTACAATAATTGTTATGAATAATATATGATGGGTTTATAGTGTTCATCAATTACAGAATTAATGAATTGTATAGTTTGTGATACATGGAAAGAATCATGTTGACATAATTCACATGTGCCTGCCATAATTCGATTATGCAATTCATTATGAAAAGATAACTTGATATAATTCACATTAAAGTACACTATATTAATTAATTGTGAATTCAAGTTATGTTAGCTGAAAAGTGTTAGCTGAAGCAGCTGAAAAGTACTAGCTGAATATGAATTGATATTAAAGTTTATAACATGGCCCAAGTGGGAGATTGTAAGATTATTTAATTATAATCTATGTAAATGTGGTCCATGTTAATTAATGTCACATTGACTTAATATTAAAGAGCTTAATGTGATGGTTGTTAAGCATTAAATACATTAAGTCAATTTGGTTTTAATTCCCTCACCTTAACCTTATTAAAAGTGTATAATATATAGTTGAAGAGACGTGATTGAAAATACACGAATGTAGGGGCATGTATGGAGAGTTGACTTTGTATGGGTGTCTTCTTCAATCACTTAGGGGAGAGAAAAGGATTTTTTTGATTGATTCGAACGAAACTGCTCTCTCCCTACCGAAAATACTCTCAACAAATCAAGGTTTTTAAACTTCGTTTCCGGATCATCGAAGAGACGTGTTAAAGAAAGGTTTTAAGGCGATAAACGAAACTCAACATCGTCATCAAAAGCGTTATATATCATGGACCAAGGTTGGTAGATTTAGTTTAATAATTGATGGTTAAATCATTTACGTTGTATGAGATTTAAAGTATTGCAAGCATGTAAAGTAAATAAAAATGAGATTAAAATAGAAAAGTTGAATAAAAATATGCTTACAAGACCAACATTTTTCCAAAAAGATCTCTTACTTAGACTCCATATTCACTCGGTGGACAAATTCGTTGTTTGAAATAAGAACCATAATGCTAAATTTATATTTGGTAGGTCAGTTTAAGTTTGACATATCATCAAACTTAAATTCAACCACTGATATCTAGACAATTAACGTCGTACTATAATTAAATGTTAAAACTTAACTTTATTTGATCATTTGATGGAGTTTTTATTTTAGGAGAGCTATTGATATATTTAATTATAATTAAATATATAAATTTACTATATAATTGTCCAATAACTCCCAACAATTATATCTTGAAATGTTAATGTTTTTGTGTGGTTGAGTTGGTCCATTGAAAGATTCTTGTTGCCAATGCCTTTGCAACCTTGATGAAAGCATGAGAGCATCATCTTTTTCAAGTCTCTTAATTTTTTGCCCTTTAAACTCAGAATTTATATTGCAAAGATGGTGATATTTGTTAATAAAAATGCGTCATTTTCGAATAAGGGCAGGCCTATAAGGGAGTTTCTTTGCCTATAAAATGAAATACTGGAACCAGGTTTAAATTAATATCTTGTAGATTATTTATTCAAATAATATTTTTTGGAAGGGAAATTAACAAATCAACTATTGTACTTTATGATCAATGACAAGTCAATCACTTAATAATTCATTCCAGAAAATGTATTTCTGTGGAGAAAATATTATTTTCCTCTGCAAAAAGTGAAATATTGTGGGTGAGAGCTAGACGACGACGTACTAAGGAAGAGAAAAAAGAAGACAGCGATGAGAACTGGACTGTGAAATGGAAAAGATGGTGAGCCACAAGAAGATGTTCAGAAAACTGAAAACATGAAAATTATTTTTGAGATAAGAAGACCATGTCGAAGCTTCTTAGAATCGTCTTTGCGATAAGATTGTTTCAATTATTCAGATTTTAACATAAAATTAAAGTAGAATTAGAATTGTAAAAACGTATTTGATGTTTCTTCGCGGTTTCAGTTTTATTTTGAAGATTTCCGTGGGTTTGACGTAACTGCAACGTTATTTTTATATATTTTTTATAGTTTAGTGTTTAAGTTGTTAGTAAAAATTACAAATAACAATTAATAATAGTTATTTAAATTAAATAAAATATAATTGGATTGAAATTCATTTACGAAAACATGTGAATTTGTATCAATGAAAAAATAAGCGAAAAAGATGACAGCGTAAAGCATATATTGGAAGCTAAGATAAATGTGCGAAGCGATCTCCAGAATCCCTCGAATGTCTGAAGAAATCTCGTATTCATGGTTCAATTGAACAACTCAAAGCTCCAACTTCAGAGTCTATCAGACAGAAAATAGAACATTTCTTCTGATTTCGAAGCTCAACTATAATCAGTCGAAGAAGGGAATACGAACCACCTGGATGATAGACGAAGATGATCAACCCTTGGAGCTTGCGAGTCTGGGGATGAGGCCAGGCCATGAACTGCGTAAGTGTTCAAAAGCATGAACCAAAATATCAATTGAGAAAAAAATGCCACTTTTCTGGTAACAGTCAAGCTAGTTAGAGGGCTTCAATGTTGAAGGAGCAGAAAAGGAAGCCAACCAAATTAACTGACGAAAACGCAGAAAAACAAGAACAAAATACCAGAGCGGTGAAGCAATTTCATTGCGAGAATCGGAAACAGCTAGCTCGACCTACTCATCACCGACATTCTAACCCAGAAAACGACCACGATCAAGTGCATTTGAATCTTGGAGCAAATTACTTCATCTTCTACAGCAGGAGCTACTTTTATTGTTCAGTCGAGCATTTTCGCAAACAGCTTGCGTACGAACCAGAGAGAAGACCTTTCTTAAAATGAAGAAATAAAAATCAATTTGACTATATTGTAAATTATGATGTGAAAGCTTGGATGTTTGGCAAAACTGATAAATGCTATCCTTTTCCGAGATTAAACTAATCGCAGATAAACTTATCCGTGTTTTAACTTCGGTCGTTTTTTGGTAGAAAATGCTCAAACCCAATATCCATTATGCCTCCATGTTCTGTCCGTATTTCTCCTCCTCCCTCTGATTGTGCTTTGAATATTTGCTTCAATTTAGTGAGAGACGTTTTCAGTTTAAACCACTGCCGATCTTTGGCCCAGTATCGCACATGGCAGCTCAAGACCTTTCTCTGTCTCTCTAATTTCTTTCTCGACTGGTTCTTCTAGCACTCTTTTTGTTTCCGCGGGCGTTTCAGCGAAATGGGTCGACCTCCGAATAGTGGAGGCCCTGCTTTCCGCTTCACGCCTGCTGAGGTTTCTTCTGGTTTTTTACGCCTTTTGGTTTAATAGATAGTCGTGCATTCATCTGTGGAAGGTTAAATTTGAGTTTATTGACGAAATTATTGATGGCATATGCTAATCGTAAATTTGTCGGGTTTTTTTTTTCTAGGTTTCTAAAAATTTTAATATTGCGCTTGATACCTTTCGGAATAATCTGATCTGATCCTCCCAAGTTATTCTGGGAGCGTTGTGCTATTGTCTTTGCTGGCTTGTTTTTCTACAACCTCTTCTGGGAGAACTCGCCCATGAAAATTGATTTGGAGAGTCTTAGTGTTTTAGATTGACATACCTAGTTTTGACTAAGCAATCTTAGACAAATTAGATAGTTACAATCCCCATCGAAACCAATCTCAATGGTGGCCCTATTTATTTAGTTGGCAGGAGTTTAACCTCCAAGTTGCTCCATTCATATGTCTCATGATGTTCATCTCACGAGGTTGACTCAGGAAGAAGGCTGCTCTTATACTAATTACAACAACTGGATCTTATAAATTTGGCTTGAAAGGGAGGGCAATCATGCTTTACCAAACCATGTAGGATGATTTAGACCTTTATCGTGCGAGATAATGCAGGTTTTGGCATTAGTATGGAAACTTGTATTGCTGATTTTAATCATTGTTGTAAGTTTGGACTAAAGAATCTTTTCCCATCACGTAAATATTTGTAGTTTAAGTTGACACTGGCAACATAAATTGGAGTAGGTGTTGGAGTGTGAAGGAGTAGGTTGATATAGACTTGCATTTTTTGCATTTTTATTACAAGATTATCCTGGCTTATAACATGTACAAAGTGATGGAGAAATGTTTTTTTTTTGAAAGACTTAATCTTTATCATCGGTTTCCGACTTTCTATGGAGATGGAGACATCTTGATTCTGACTGGATTGGAAAAATTACTGATAAAGAAAAACTGGATGGAACAAATTATGTTCTATCTGTTACGTATGAAATCGTGTAACTCATAGATTTTTCTGAAAGGTTATGGAGATGGAAACTATTTTGCAAGTACATAATAACACAATGCCATCACGAGAAGTTCTAGTAAGCATTGCGGAGAAGTTCAGGTTTGTTGTAATTTTTTAACACGTCAGAATATGATAACTTTATTCTTATTGGCTATGGAATTTAAATTGTTGTATCTCTACCTCTAGTGAGACGGAGGATCGGAAAGGCAAGATTACTGTGCAAATGAAACAAGTATGTGGTATAAGCATTATGCATCTACAATTTTTATTATTAGGTGTGCATTTCTGATATTTTTCTCTATGTTTTGATAGATTTGGAATTGGTTCCAAAATAGGAGATACGCAATTAGGGCAAAATCAAGTAAAGCTCCTGGAAAGTTAAGCGTGTCTCCTTTGCCACGTGATGATTCAGCGTCACTGAGAAACGCAACTCAATCTGTAGCTGTGCCTGTGCCTGCTCCTTCAGGTAGAATTAATTTTGGTTTGTTTAACGGCTTTTTCACTTTTCTCCAAAATTTGAGATGCATCATTGTAGTTGTATGTATCAATTGTTTGACATTTAGCATTGTAAGATGGAGTGAAGTGGCTCCCTCAATATATGTATTCATCTTATCTATTTTATTATCTTTGTGTGATGTCTATAGCTTCTAATTCTTATTTTTCTTCTTTATTGTTAATGGATGGAATAAGATATTTTACAGTCTCGTAAACATGAATCATCAGAAAAAGTTGTGAATATGAATATAGCATTCTAAAAATAAAATTAAAAACAAAAAGGAATGTGCAAAGCTGCATAATCTTGTGATCTTCTCGAATGTGATTATTTCAAAATAATATTTTCTTATTCACTAACTTTCTCTGATAACCGATCGGTGATTGTATTGATCTTCCTCGTGAGATTTAGAGGACTTCACTTTTTTACTCCTTGAAATGGTAAAACTACTTAACTCTCTTGTTCCCATGTCTTTATTATCTAGATTTCTTTTTCTTTTTTTTTTTCGTAAATTCTTGTGTTTGAGGTGTAGGAAGGAGTTCTGCAGAAACTTCTGTCATGGAGTTCGAGGCAAAATCTGGCAGGGATGGTGCATGGTTAGTTTTTTTTAGCTCCGAAATCTAAATGCAAACCAGTTGGTCCTGTTTATCCTTTAATACCATTTTTTTTTTCTTTCTCCCCCGGATACTAGGGGTTCGAATAAATCGCATGTAATCAAAAGCTGTGAGCAGCGAATTTTTTTGTCGCACTGATGTTGATGCTGCATTTTTCCCAGGTATGATGTTGCAACCTTTTTGTCCCACAGATATTTGGAGACAGGTGATCCGGTAATTGTGTCTCTTTGGATCTCTCGGTTTTTTATGCTCCTTTTTGCATTTGTTTTTGGGACATCTTTTCTCCTTAGAGAAAAAAAAATCTCTGTATGTGATTTGTTGCTCACTTATCATCCATGATCTATTTTTATTTCCGTTATAAATAATATCTGTAACTACATTCATCTATTATATCAGTTGAAACAAGAATAGATGTGACAAATTATTTGCATCTTCAGTTTCATTGTTTGTGCGAATCCTTGCCAAATCACGTCTAATCTTGATCGTTGATGCCAAATTTGCTCAATTATATTTTAATTGCATGTTGACTAATCTAACCTATTAGATAAAGTCTACATTTAGCTAAGAATATGGAATGAGGTAAGAAAATGAAAACACTGAGAGTATTGTCGTGATTTCCACTTAACTTGGATATTTGGTGTATAGACAAGAACCCGTTTGTTTTTTTATCATTTTGTCTTGAATTCGGCATGATTACCTCTTATTTAATTAAAAATCGATGCTTGTTTGTTGCATTTGTTTGTCCACCATTTGCTCATAATATACCTCTTGTGATCATGGTCAGGAAGCACTTGTCAGATTTGCTGGTTTTGGACCAGAGGAGGATGAATGGATTAACATTAGGAAGCACGTGAGGCCTCGTTCTCTTCCGTGTGAATCTTCAGAGTGCGTTGCTGTTATTCCCGGCGATCTAATTCTCTGCTTTCAGGTTATTATCTTGTTCTTCCTGAGGAAAAAGAATGACAGGGATATTACTGGTTTGTCTTTTTGGACACTTATTATTAATTTTTTAAATGTCAAAATAATCAGGAAGGTAAAGAGCAGGCCCTTTACTATGATGCTCATGTTCTTGATGCACAAAGGCGGAGGCACGATGTTAGAGGTTGTCGTTGTAGGTTCTTGGTGCGATACGACCATGATCAATCTGAGGTATGACCCTCTTCATTTTGAACATTAGCCATGGGAGTGTATGGATTTGTGGTTTTATAAATCGTTTCTGGAAAACAATTTAGGAAAAAATGTTTGGACACGTTATGTTCGTTCATTCACTGTTACTTGTTTTAAACCTTTTGCAAATCAAAAATTGCTTTCAAAAACTGTTTTATGACATGCTGAAAACCTCATACTTCTGTGACGTAAGTTCTTTCATTATCTATCTTATTTTAACGATGCGAAAACAATAAAAATTGGGGTAGTAAATTCAAAATATTTCTTTTGTGCATGGTTTATTTATTACTTAAATCAAACTTCTCTGCTTGACAAATTGTATTAACACTCCCTCCATTGGAACCTATTTATTTTAACACTAAAGATTACTTCATTGCTGTTTGTTATTTTGAACACACGAATATGACACTTTCGTATATTCATAGTGAACTCTATAATTTCTGACAGGAAATTGTGCCCCTGCGAAAGGTCTGTCGTCGGCCGGAAACTGATTATCGTCTACAGCAGCTCCATGCAGTGAACCAAATGGGCACTTCTGATCAACAAAAGGCTACCGTAGAAACTACCATGATCAGTGGACCAGCAATGACTTCTTCCAATATAATGCAGAAGCAGAATGATCGTGATGGAGGAGCTGTGGGTCCTGTCCCATACATGAATGCTCCTGTAGCTGCACAGAATCAAAACTCAGAGCCGATGATCGCCGAACCCACAGGTGCTCCGGTCCCAATCGATTCAAATGTTCTTCCCAGCGGCTCCAACAGGGCGATCTGAAAGTCTGGATTAATGAAAATTGTCATCCTTTTAAAATGCTGAGTAAAATTTGGTACATGGGAGTCAGTTGAGGTTGAAGATCTTTACCATGAGGCGATTGCAACTTCTAGAAAAGATTGGGATGGTGTAGTTAAGCAAAAAAAATAAAAGATTCTGAAAAATTTGCATGGTGATGGATACCGCTGTCTCAGAGGTCTTCGTCCTCCATTGAAACACGTTTGTACACCGAATGAAATTTTGATTGCGGAGGAAGCGCGTACACGTCGACACCTCTTTCCCTCCCGCTCATTTCTCTTTTCGTTGAAACCCTTAACAACTTCCGTCTTTCCGTCTCTCCCTCTCTCTCTCTCTCTCTCTCGCTCTTAAAAATGCTCAGTTACTAGTTCCAGCAGAATCGTTGATTTGCGGAGAAAATGAGATATTCTAGACTGTATAACTCCATAATTGAACACCCAAAACTGGGTTTCTGCCCGTTTCGTCTCTATTCGAGAAATGGATTGAGATCGTTCGTCACCAGCTGCAGAGCCGTCGTCTTGCCGCGCTTCGGTGGGCCGGAGGTGCTCGAGCTCCGACCGGATGTCAACGTTCCCGATCTTAAACCCAATGAAGTTCTTGTCCGGGCTCGCGCCGTTTCGATCAATCCGCTAGATACCAGAGTAAGTTACCTTTAATCACTGCAAGAAGAATAAGAAGAAGAAAATTCTGTCTATTCGGAAAATTTCAGTGGCTACAGCTACTTAATTCCATGATTTGACGTTGCAACTATGCTGTCCCTTAATCATTTCATACGCTATTACCCTGATTTTTGGATAATTTACTTCACTGTAATCCTACTCTGCCATTGGTAATTTGGATTCTCATTTTTTACTCTACCATTTTACCCATTGGCTTGGTATCCTGTGTGAGCTCCATATATAGCTTAATTTCTATGTTGATTATTAAATTAGATGCATTCTTATAAATTTTTTTTATGGTTTCAGATGCGTTCAGGCTATGGCCGTTCCTTATTTGAACCTCTCCTGCCGCTAGTTTTGGGGCGCGATATTAGTGGTGAAGTTGCAGCTATCGGATCTTCGGTAAACACTGTTCAAGTTGGACAAGATGTTTTTGGTGCTTTGCATCCAACTGCTGTCAGGGGTACTTATGCTGACTATGCAATTCTTTCTGAAGATGAATTAACTTCAAAACCCGTATCTCTTTCCCATGTGGTAATTGCTAAATGATTCGAGCTTATGCTAAAGTTTTTGTAATTACTGCCTTTTATACTCTTTTTTTAGCGTATATGCTACTTTTATGATAATCACTCTGTAGTTTAATTATCTATTTTCCAATCGTCTCTAAAAGTTCTTTTTGGTGAATTCTTTTTTGTGGTTGTGTAGCTGACCACCTGTGGAGTGTCACCAATGTTGGGCTCTAGTAATATGAATATATTACTATTATACTTTTTTTTTTTATATTTTCTGTTCTGGGAAAACTTGGCATCATATAATTGTTCTTTCTTTTAGGATGCCAGCACCATTCCTTTTGCGGCATTGACTGCATGGCGTGCGTTGAAGGGCACTGCTAGAATAACTGAAGGGTAAGTTTGAAATGGTGAAATATTTCTATGCAGGGGTATCTCTCTCTCTCTCTCTCTCTCTCTTGTAAACAATAGTTATTTTCATCTTTTGCTTAAGTTGTTCCAATTTTGGAGAACTGTTGGACATTGCAATAGAGTTATATTCTTTCAACTCTTGTCGGAGTGTGGAGAAGTAGGTATATTTATGATACCCTCATTTTTTCGGTAATTATATTAGTGCAGTTGATACAAGAAAGTTGTAAGTATTTGAAATTTGGGATTTTTTTTTTAAAAGAAGATGATAATAGTGAATAGTGGTCGTCAATTATGTGCTTGATTGTTGTGAATAATGTGTTAAATGTCTCTCAAATAGGCTAGCTGGCTAAGGTTATGAATAATTTGATTGATTAGAGCTTTGGAAATGATTTTCTGTCCAATGGATGCAATCAACCAAACTGATGGTTGGTCGATCTGACAACATTTTTTAAGAAGTTACAAGAAAAGTTAGATATTTTTTCATCCAAAACTGAATCCAATCATTTTCTCAAAACCACCCAAATTGTTTTTTTTTTCTGAATCCCAATCTTCTCCTAGCTAAAATATTGTCATTTTTACGGCCAATTTTAGAGAAATCATCAAACACAAAGTAGATTACACAAGGAGTTGACATATGTGAAATTATTGTATCAATTGTTTGTGTTGTTGCAGATTAACTAGTTACAAGATTAGGTAAGGTTATTTTCAAATAGTTATGTATGTTTCATGATTTTTTAAGTGTATTAATGCATTGAAATATGGCATATGTACAATATTATGGTGAAAGTTTTGTGTTGTTGGAAGTTATAGAAAGCTAAGTATTGAGAAATGTATGTATATCTTATGTGAATTTATGTATATATTATGAAACTTTACAGGATTTAGTAGGAATTTTGTTACTATTTCATAATTGGTTTCATTATTAAAAATTGATATTGGTTTATTTATGTTGAAGTTGTAAATTATGAGACACAATTTATATCTTTTGGTTGTGTATATTAAGATAGTGAACGACGAGTTAAGAGATTTAGGAAATATCATTTTGGAGATCAAATAAAGTTTTAGGCTATCTATGTTGTTTTGGCAGTGATTTCACCATAATTCACAAAATCATCTCACCAACATCCAACCTAAGTTCATAAGTGTTGTTTTGCAATAATGTTGGTACAGTGGACTCGGTCGAAGCTTAAGGAATTCCTTTGACCTGGAGTTCGTGAGATTTGGTAGAGGCTCTAAGAATGTTGAGTTAAAATTTTTTAGAAAGGTCATTTTGGAAATCAAGTAAAGTTTTAGGCTATCGATGTTGTTTAGGCAATGATTTCACCAAAATTTACATAATCATCTCACCCGTCACCCAAAATTTGTGTGTATTGATGGAACATCCAACCAAAGTTCACAACTCTTGTTTTGCAATGATGTTTACACGATGGACTTTGTCGAAGCTTAAGAAATTCCTTTGACTTAAAGTTGTGGATTTGGTAGAGGCTTTGACTAGTTTGTCAAAGTTGTTCCTCCAAAGTTCACGTGTTTTTCCTCAATTTGTCTACCAACCTATAGTCGCATGAATATGAGTAGAGAAAATAAGAATAAAAATTTCAAAAGAAAAGAGAAAAGACTTTCAAATTGAATGAATAGGATGACCATGTCATGACATGTATATCTTCATTTAGATATACATTATTTACTAAATGTTAGCTCATTAATTTCTTGCATATATTGTAGAAATGTTTGAAGAAATGTTTCATGTATTGAAAGCTAGAGATGTTGAAATGTGGAGGGTTAGATCCTCAATGATGATAGACAACATAGATCTAGTACAATTTTAAGGTTGGATGCAAGGGGTAAACTACTGTCATTAATCCTAAGAATTTGAAAGAAAAATATTGAGATTAAATATTCATTAGATATACTCTCTTATGATGGGTCAAAGTAAGGTTTTACATTAAAACAATATTAGTAGATGATTACCCTTTTCCAATTGTTTGACATAAGTAGTATACTTAGGTTGGATCATGTATGTAAGATATAAAATATTGTTGATGGTTCAATGCATTTGATGATAAAAGAACTTAAGTTACAAATTATAAGTTAATCATGAATTTAATTGAAACTAGGCAATGACATGAATTAAGTTTGCATACATACTTACCATAGTAAATATTAAAATTAAAGTTGAATGTAAATACTTAGTTTATAAATTTTTATTGGGATTTGGTAAATCAATTAAATGAATTACATATTAAAGTAGCTATTAAAATCAAAAGTCGAATGCAGACACTAATTCAGTAGAAAACTTTTGCTATATACTTAATGTCAAGAGAGTTATAACATGAAATTATAAGTAGATATAGGTGTTTGAAATGATGCAAACTAAATATAGCAAATTCTTGGTATTACAATATTCTTTTCCATTTTTAAGATAATATGGTATAGCTTTTTCATGATGTTATAATATCTTAGCAATTTATTTATGACTTGTAAGTGCCTATTGTTTATTCCATTATCTTCATAAAAATGGAAATGTAATGGAGAAACTGGTTTCTTCAGAAAGTATAATTATCTCTTTGAAGATTTGTTGTCTTATTGTAGACCTCCTTATGCATTTGGAATTGATCTCAACAGGCAAAGGCTATTAGTCATTGGTGGTGGTGGAGCAGTGGGGTTTGCTGCCATTCAGCTTTCAGTTGCTTTTGGCTGCCAAGTAACAACTACTTGTGGACGTCAAAGTATAGATAGAGTATTAGCAGCCAATGTTGAGCAGGCAGTTGACTACACTTCTGAGGTGATATCAATATCCAGTTATTAAATGATGTCATTTTGTACTAGAAAGTATGATTTCTACATAATTTGGGCGTTGGAGCAATTTTTTGGTTGGTGTAATTCCCTTGTTTTTGTTCTTTCTTAGACTTAGGATCTTTATTTTTGCATTTGCAAAATAGTTTGTGAAAACTGTTCTCAAAGAAATGCTCAATTCTTTTCATCTCATGAACCGAAAATGCAAAAAGGATTTTTTGAAAATTCTTGTTATTGCAACTAAAAAATGTGTGGATAGGTCGTACTCAACTGTTATTTGACTTATATGTTTTAGAAACAGTAGCAAAACATGTACTAATACTTCAATTTTTCCCGACCAAGTGCAGGATATTGAATTTGTCATTAGGGGGAAATTTGACGCGGTGTTGGATACCATTGGCGGTCCAGAGACAGAAAGAATAGGCATTAATTTTTTAAGGAGAGGTGGATACTATATGACACTACAGGTACGAATAGGAAAACTACTTATTGTTACTCGATGCAGGAATTTTAGTGTTCTATTCCATTTCATGATAGGGTGAAGCTGCATCATTGACTGATAGATATGGCCTTGCCATTGGACTTCCATTGTCAACTACTATTTTGCTGAAGAAACAGATCCAATATCGCTATTCGCACGGAATAGGTGAAGAATAGAACATCAGCCTTGATATTGCACAAAATGATCATTTTCTGAAAGATAAGAATTGGGTTTGGAATAAAACTTGGAGTAGAAGTCTCACGGTAGTTTAAGACTTTTGCTTTTGTTTTTTCTTCCCTCATTTTAACTGCATTCTTTAAAACATTAATTTTATTTTAGATTACTTCCTATTTATTCAAAGGAAGAGAATATTGAGCAATCCCTTTTCGTCGGCATACTGTTCTTTTTTTCTAGACATTCATCTTTAAGTTTACTCTGATGTATAATGACTTAAAGTGACTGGTTTACAGAGTATTGCTGGACTTATATGAGGGCAGATTCAGAAGGTTTAAGTGAAATTGGAAAGCTTTGTGAGGCGGGAAAGCTTGAAATTCCAGTGGAGAAGACATTTCCTCTATCTCAAGTGAGAGAAGCTCATGAGGCCAAGGACAAGAAACTTGTAGCTGGTAAGGTGGTGCTTCAAATTGAGTAGATCCACTTCTACTAAGTCTCTTTTCTTTTATAAACATGTTTTGATTTTATTGGGAAGTGAATTATTGTATATAATAAATGATGGGCATCTCAGACAGGAGGTAAACGTTTTGTGGGTTAGAAGGAGACTTGGCCTATTCAATTTGTGAATATTGGAGTTTAGTTGAGTTGCTCCTAGTCAAATGGGTGTAAGCCAATCACAATGAGAAAAAAAAAAGTACTAATATAATATATTGTTCATTGGTACAAAAATAATCGTGGTATGGAAAACCATGAGATCTACTCTTCTGTAAAACAGAAGATGCCTCGTTAAAACCTTGTTTGAATAAAACCCAGTGGGAAAAAAGTTCAAACAAGGAAAAAGAGTGCATGATCCCAAGTCGAAACTTTCCACGCTAATATTACAAATAATCATAATCTAACTCTCATGCAATTGCAATGGCAATGGCAATGGCATAAAGAGATCAGTAGTCGCATCTGCATCTGTCGGTGTGTCCATGTTTAAGAATTGATCTATGCTCCCATTGTCTCCATCGGCAAGAAATCCTAGGTCTTCCCATTCAGGACCTGAGAAGAATGGATGCATTTCTAGTGCAAATCTGTCTTTATCTGCTGCAGAAAGTCCTAGCTCTTCCCATTCTGCTCCATCGAAGAAGGGATGCATTTCTGGTGCATACTGTTGAAAATGACTTTGCTCATCTTGATGTTGATGCAGAGGAGGTTGACTCGGTTGGATGGGGATCAAGACTTTCTCATCTTCGTGTTGACTAACTTTAGCATCTTTTTCTGCATATTTTTTGATATGAACGATCACGTAGCCACTATGCTGTTACAAAATCACATCAACAACTAAGTATTTTAAAAAGATGATTATGGACATAATAAAAGCGAATTCACATTCATAAAATAAAAAAATATAAAAAAAAAAACACAAGGAAGAAAAATGATGTACCAGTGTCTTGAAGACCCCGTCGAGTTGATATTCATGCATGACCATTCGATTTTTCTTACGGACACCTTTTTTCGGCACAAATGAGAAATTTCGATATAATCCAACTTGATCATTTCCATTGTATATTTTCTCCCCACTTTGTCCCTTCCAAGTGCCACGCTGTGTGACACGATTTATTCTGGAGCTTTTACTGGTTTTGTTCTTTAGCTTCATAAAGCAGTATAGCTCTTCTTGTTCTTCCATCAACTCCCATATTTGTCCATCCTCATACACGTCGATGTACTCCTTGATTGGAATGTATGGGGGGAGTTGTCCGCCATTAGCCATAATATAGAGGAACTTGATGAGTTCTACTCGGTCAGGAGAAAACCGAACGCCTGGAATCGATACGATATCCACGTTTCCTAAATATAGAATAAAACAAAGAAAAATGATACTTTTTTAAAGCTTGCTTAAGGGAGAGAGTCACATTTATCAACATTAAAGAAAATCGGGCGTATAATTAACGCATAAAATCATAAATAAATAAAATATAAAAAAAAAACGATAAATAAGATGTTAATAATACTACTACATGTTAAGCATAGCACTGAAGGTGTGAAAAGATTCATCCAAATTCTCAGCCTTACCTGATGCACCTGATGTTTTATCCATCGATCTGGAAAGAATCCGGTTTAGATCCAAGCTTCATAAACGTCATTTTAAAAACTATTAAGAACAGATCTGCTTTGAAGAATCCAACTTTTTAGCGCCAATTGATCCGTTAAAGATAGCAGGAAAACGCAGATGGAGACGAGGAAAAAATGGAAGAACATAAAGAAAACCTGCAACGAAAGAACAAATCGTCTGAGTATAATCGGCTCCTTTAGACAAATTCTTGAACGTAAAGAAATCAAAAGGAGACCACTGAATCTATGCAATTCAATCAATAATCACGCACCTAAAACCTGAGCCAAAGGAAACGATAAGCGGTAAGCAAAGACGAATCTGAACAGCAAGTGGAGACTCAGAACGACGGAGCACGTTTCTGTCTTCAAAAAGGGTCGGAATCGAGTTCGAGTCGTCGACTTGCGCTTCACATAAAACAAATTCATATTAGTTGCGATGGACGACAGGGTTTTAGATTAGCAGGAGTGGCGCAAACCTGATGCAGTCGATGGTCGAGTCTCCGAGAGGCGTAGCTTCAACAGTCAGCAATGTTGAGTCTTCAGAATATTCCAGAGAAACAAGAGACTGAAGTTAAAAAGAGGCGGAGAATTGAAGAGACGATTTGTTCAAATATATACTTTTGAATGACGTGAAAATATATATATTTTGAGAAATTAATAAATCCAACTATCCATCAATTTTTACTAATAATTTAAATACTCAACTATAAAACATAAATAAGATAAACACAATTATTATATTTTTTTTATTAAAAAACATTATCTTTTTTATGTCGAAATTTTATCTTTTCGTGTCAGAACATTATCTTTTTACTATTCGTTAAAAAGCGTTGTCATTCTGAGGCAGAAAGACATCGTTTTACAGTAGAAAGACAACGTTCCGCTACAAAACAATAATATTTTGCCTACGAAAAAATCACTTTCTACTGCTGAACGATCACTTTCCCCGGCAGAAAATTACTTTCCTCTATGAAAAATTAGACATTAGTGATGAGCACCAGACGATAACGATGAACTAGAAAGAGGAAGGAGAAGATAGTGATGAGAATTGGACTGTGAAATCGAGAAGAGAGAATTGTTTTTGACGATGAGAAGATGTTCGAAAAACTGAAAATGTGGAAATTATTTTCGACGACGGACTAGAACATGCCGGAGCTTCCCAATATGGTCTTCTCGGTAAGATTGCTTTAATTATTGTGATTTTAACATAAAATTAGAATTTGCGGAAAATTTTAGTGAATCGATATCGTCTTCACGGTAATGTTTCTCAAAAGTAACGACGATGATTGCGACAACCATTTTTCATAATTTAATATTTAAGTTGTTAACAAAAATTATTCAGTGGTTGATTTGTTATTGATCACAAAGTATAATGATTGATTTGTTAATTTCCCTAAAAAATTTTGTTCAAATATAAATTATAAATTTTTAAAATTTATTTAAATGTTGATGATAGACTGATAGTCGCTCATTAATTAATATATAATTAAATAAATTATAAATAGATAAAAAATTTATAATTGGTAGCATTTAATTAAAATAATGTTAAAATACTTAGTTCATAATGGAACTGGGATCTTCTGATCTTTGGAAATGGGCTGAGCATGGGAACTGGTCTAAACTAGGCTGGGCAGAACTTAGAACAGAAAGAAGGCTGGATGGGTGGAAGTGAGCTTTGAAATGGAATTGGGTTGGGCTAATATTTGGAAATGGGTTGGGCGAGGGAACTAGTCTGAGTTGGGCTTGGCGGTGCTTGGAACGAGAAATGGGCTAGGCTTGCGGGGCATTGGAACTAAGTTGGGCTAGTCTTTGGAAATGAGCGGGGTCGAAAATGGAGCGAGGTTGGAGAGTGGTGGTGATGCACTGATGTTGGGCATGGAAATCTGGCCTGAAAATTTTTTGAGCTTACTTAGTGTGGGAATTTATTCGAGCTTCGAGGTGAGGTTTAACGGGAAATGGGTTGGGGGTGATCTGGGCAGGGCAAAATGGGTTTCAAAATGAAATTGGGTTGAACCCTAACACGCATCTAATCAAGTGTCTTTATATTATGGCCAATGGTGAACACCTTCCGTTATACCTTCTCATAACGGATTATATTGACGTCTACAAGAATAATTAATTATGAAAATGATAGAAGAAAAGAAATAGCTATATTATTTACGAAGCTCGAAAAATAAAAACTTAAGAATAAATTGTATTTTGCAATATGACATCATAACAAAGTGATAAGAGAAGAAACACGTGAGATCACATCAAAACTTTTCTTTTGTGCAAAAACAAAGTATTGGGTAGAAAAATCAATTGGTCACGTATGATTATTGAGTCAATAGAGACTTCAAAGGAATGTTATGCTATTTTTTAATTTTTTTTCACTTCAAATTGAACAAAGTTGAACATTTTTAATTTATTCTTCCTATAAAACACTAGAATTTTGTGTTAAATTATAGTTTGTCATAATGATATGTTATTTGATTTTGTGTATCCGCATTTATTATGATCATAATTATCTTTCAAAATATATAGTCTGGAAATTTTTTTGAAACACGATAACAGAACATGATCTTTCACGTTGAAAGATATTTTAAAAAAGATATTTTTAATCAAATTCCTCTATGCAGAGGGAGACTTTGGCTTTATGCATTTTTAATCAAGTACTCACTAGTAGATTTATAGTCAATATACCACACTATGAGAGTTAGGTTAGTCATTTTGTAGTTTCAACATAGAAAACTTTGAAAAAACTCACATTTATCAATTGTGACTGATTTTTAAATTGTTTCTGATTTAATGTATTTATTGAGTAATTTTTTGTGGCTAAAGTTGGAACATGCTAATTAAGAAAGTGATTGTTTTTGTGATGAAAAAAGAGAAATTTAAGACTTTTCAAATTTTTTCCATATCTCATTTGTAAAACTCATTTAAATATTAAAAATTTTCTTTTTATTTGCATAGTTCATTATTATTATTTTTTTTGGAATTCCCTTTAACAATGACTTAGATGTTATAGTTTTAAATATAATTATGTTTATGATATTATAATTTAGGGTAATTATCAATTTACATCTAAAGTTAGGGCATCTTTTTTAACTAACACCCTAAAGTTTAATTTTTTTGTATCTGACCCCTTGAAGTAATGTCTGTTATCATCTAACACCCTCCGTTAAAATTCGTCAATGCATCTCACATTTCAAACTCCCAAAGACAGCTCTGCAAACTCCCAATTTCTTCAGTCTGCGAATTACCGAAGATAGCTTTGCAAACTTCTCTCCCGAAGAAGAACCCTTGCAAACTCTGTGAACTCTGCAAAGGTAAACTTTGCAAGGCAAACTCTGCGAAGATGAACCCTTGCTCGGTGAAGGTGAACCCCTGCTCTGCGAAGGCGACCTCGGTTTTGCGAAGATGAACCCTGCTCTGCGAAGGCGACCCCGTCTCTACAAAGACAAACCCTGCTTTGTGAAGATGATCCCTACTCTGCTAACCCCTGCCTTGCGAAGACAATCCCCTTCTTTGCGAAGACGACTGGCCGGGTCTCCCCTCTGCAAAGACGATCGAAGACACTCGTCTGGCAGCCCCTTTGCAGCTCGATTCTTCTATTTTCAAGGGAAGATACACATAGGGATACGTATGCAATTAGGGTTTTGATTTGGAATTTTTGAAAAATTTCAGTGAAATAAGCCACTGTTATGTGTTTCTGCCGAGAGTTTTTTTTTTTTAGGAAATGTTGTTCAGTCAAATTTGGTCTGTTCTTGGTAAATTTCGTATGTTTGGTCTATCAAATTTGGTCTGTTCTTGGTAAATTTCTTCTGGTAAATTTCGTCAAAGGAAAACACTAAATTTGGTCTGTTAATGTATATTTTTGAGATCCACATATACGAGTAACTTCCCATCAATCTAAGCTCTTGCACATATTAGTCTTTTATCAAATTTGGACAAATTCAACGGAGGTAGTACCTGAAACATGCATATAAGAAAGACATTATTCAATTCTATTTTCTTATTAACATAAACTTATTATATGCTTATAAAGCTTTCAATTCTCTAGCAAAGACAAGCTCAACATTATATCCACAATCTCGAATGTAACAACAATATAGTTTGCAAGTTCAAAGGGCAATGCAATCATTATATGGACAAAGATTTGAGAAGTAGCTGTAATAATATGGAATGGTTTATTTAAACTAGTGCCGAAAATAAAGTAAATGTCATAGAATCGTCAATATGTTGAAGAAAATAAAGTAATGTTGTATGTGACTTTGATCTATGATTTTCTAATCTCAAACTTTAGTCAACCACTGCGAAAACTTTATTATGCATCTACTATAGAACGAATCATACCGTTTCTACATACTTTAGAAGCTCAATATGTTGAATGAGATTATTGTTGCTACTTTTTTCATTAAAAAATTAAACAATTTTGTCTCTCTGTTTGTCATTGCTTCATTGTTGGTGTAAAATTTTTAGTCCTTAATTGTTGAAAAATTATATTTTGCAATGTCATTTATTTTTAACTTTTCTTTGTAGCAGGTGTTATTCGAATATGGACAAATTTTCAATAGAATTCAATTATGGAAGGAATTTTAGTGAGGGGCAGCATCTTGTTGGGGATCTTGTTGAGGTGGTATACAGAGCATTTTCCATGAGGGTATACAGAACAATGTAGAGAGTGAAGTGAAATCAGTTTCTGAAAGTCTTAATGAAGAACTTTACTCGCTAAATGAATCAAGTGAAGAGGTAGATTATGAGATTCACGATAAAAAAAATGATTTTTATAGCGCTTCTGCACTTTACCAATTGGTTTTCACAACGAGTTTAAAGAAGGGTCAGTAGCGATCTGGTTTAACGTCGCGCTCTGATTTCGTTTTATAAAAGAGTCTTTTGAAAATTTTAAATTTATCGTATTTTCAAGGAATTACGAAAATTCAGATCATTTCAAGCAAATTCTCTAAAGGTTAGTTAAGCTCTCTTTGAGGTTGAGGTAATTTTAAGAATTTCGTTATGATTAATGCATTAGAAAGATATGGTTATTTGAAGAAATATTGGAGGAGTTATAGTTGCTTTAAATTATTCAGGAAATGGAATTTTATGCTCAAGTTTTATGATTGAAAGATACTTATTCATGTCCTAAGAGCATGTTGGTGGTAATTGATGGAAGGATTTCTCAATTTAAGTGATGTTTATGCACCTAATATCAAGTTTGGTTCAAAGGTGAAAAAATCTGAGCAGTTTTGAGCTTAATAGAACTGAACTACTTTAATGATTTATGATTTAAAAACCATTGCACTATATTTTAATAGACACTTTAATGGAACTTTGGACGTTGGAATCAAGGTATTTGGACATGTATAACAAAAGTTATGAATTTTAGAAATTGATGATAAACAATGAGATAAAAACTAGATATTGGACAAAGGAAATGTTTTTTTTTAAATGTTTTACCCCAAACACAAGCAGTTAGATTTTCAAAATAATTTTATATGTTAATGAGCATTATCAAAGGGAATTATAGGTTCAAGAATCACTTGAATTGGATAAGTGTACAAAAAGATATGCATATGTGACATATATGTATGTTATGATACTATGTGAAGATTATCATGTTGTAGGTTCTCTAACAAAAAGAGATAAATTGGATAATTGCTAGTACTTGTGCTAAGACTCCAAGGTAAATAATGGTTGTATGTGTTTGGCTCTCGAGGCTACATCACAGGATGCTAGGTTAATTGGTTGAATTGATAATGTTGTTTGGTTTGGATTGAATATATTGATGATTAGTGCCCTATTTCGTTGGTACTAGTTGGAGAAACATATGAGTTGAGGAATTGATGCTATTAAGGTTTATAAGATGTGATAGATTAAAGGTTAGTGAAATCAAAATGTGTTAAAAGGTAGTTTTATTGTTGATATGCTATAATGTCAAGATATGCATTCTACTTCTAAATTAGCAATTGAGACATTTTATTGGTGATGTTTTGTTGATTGAGGATATGTTATAATTGTGCTTTCATTCTTATGCATCAGGATTTTCAAGAAAATGATAAAAATATTTTATACGCATATATTTTCATTAAGAAAGACTGAAATGAGTAGATAAAGAAAATACGTAATGGGTCATCGTGGGTAGGGTTGAGTTGGGTTATCCTAAGAGGTGGACTAAAATGGTGCATGCTCACCCCGAAGCTCGAGTTAAGTTGTCCCAAGAAGTGAACCAAATGGTGTCTACTCCCTCGTGATGGTACCCGTAATGGATAAGAAAAACTTTCATGTTTTCTTAAAAAGCCTATGGCACGTTGCATTTTGTTCATTTTGTTCATGTTTAAGTTAAGTTATACAATGCCCACTGGGTGTTAAACTCGTAGATTAATCTTGAGATGTAGATAAAGATTCGAAGTTATGAATTCAAAAGTATTTTCCAATATTAAAAAAAGGAAATTTAAAACTTTTACGACAGAAGAAATTCAAAGAAAAAATTTGTTGTTTCATATTAGAGGAAGTTAAGAGAAAAAATTAGAGTTTTAAAATGTTTGGGTGTTTTAGTTTTCCAAATTAAAGAGAAAACATTTATAGATTGAAACATTTTCGAAATTATGGTTGTAATGTTTGGAAGTTTTATTTTCTACATTATAAAGATGAGATTAAAGATTGAAAAACTTCTGAAAAATTATGGTTGAAATGTTGGGGTGTTTTGGTTTTTCATTGAAGAGGTGGGTTACAGTTCAAGATGTTTGAGATATTAGGAGTTAGAACATTTTAAATTTTAAAAGAAGATTTATGATTCGAGACAAAACCAAAAATTGATAAGTAAGAAAACTAAAACTTCATTTAAATCCAACAAACCTTCATGACCTGTAGATACAGGTTCAAAAAGAAGAACAACCCTCGCGACCAAAATTCTCCCTATAGGTCGAAAATTCTAGGCAGCTTCTATGCTTCTTGAAATACAGAAATAAGAAAATCAAAATCCTCAATTCTTCCAAATAACTATTGACTTTCTCTCTCTACATTTTATTGTTGAAGCTTAATATCCAATTATAAGGATTCTTCCATAAGTAACGGTGTTTATGTTGGAGTTAAGCTGAATTTTAATTCTTTTTTTATTTGGAGTATATTTTGATTAATTAGGTGAAAAGAAAACTACTAGTCATCAAGCAGATAATGTAATATCTGGCCCGTTAGTAGACCCATTTAACAAAAAAAAAAAAGAATAAAGAATGATAATTGGGGAAAAATACGTTACTGGAAACGTTGTAATATCTCAAATCTTCGTTAAGCTGAAAGTATAGTTTAAGTGATAATTTTGGGGATATTAGGAGCTAAGTTGGATAAGTAAAGATACTGGTAAAGAGAAAATACATTTGAAATAAGTGAATTATAATACTCTGTTATGTTCATAATTAAATTATGAGAAGGATTGAAGTCAATTTGAGATACTTAAAGTTATATTAGGCGATATCAATTAGATTAATTGTCAGCGGAGGTAGTAAGAGGAAATATATTTGAATGTATTTGGATATTGGAAGAGATGGGAGCTAATTAATAATAAGGTTAAAGATATAGAAATTATTGGAATTAACTTGGGTAATTTAAGACATTAGTCAAGTGAAACATATTTGGAAATCTAAGTTTGAATAGTTTAGAAGAGTGATTTATTAAGGATATAGGTATATATATATATCCGTGTAAGCTCCTGGTG
>CM039470.1:43456306-43485330 GCA_022433065.1 Begonia loranthoides
TGGCGGATGACAAATTGAATGGGTATTGGATTTGAGGTTGATTAAAAATGGGTATTGGATTTGAAATGAGTATTGGATTTGCTGTTGATTAAAAAAATGGGTATTGGATTTGCGGTTGATTAAAAATGGGTATTGAATTTGAGGTTGATTGGTTGTTAGAAATAATATATTAAATGATTAATGTGGTAAATGGTGGAATTTGCGTATGGATCTGGCAGTTGTTGCCAATTCTGTGATCATCCGCCATGATCATCCGCAATTCAAGAACAAAGATGTATTCTGCGGATGTTTATGGCGGACGATTGCAAGAATGTTGTTGACCACCGCCATCGTCCGCAATTCTAAAACAAAGAAATTTGCGGATGATTAGCTAAACGGTGGTCGATCAGCTTGAAGAAAATGCATTCAACCACCATTTATTAAAGAATATCTGAAGAGTTTTAACTGATGAGAAGGCGAAAGGAAACGCCTTCTGGAACGTCTGGAACATCTGGAACTTAAAAGGGATGAAGTTCTATCGTCTGAAGTTGGAAGGTTTAGCGTTATGGACGTTTGGACAACGAATGGTTGTAGGACATTGATGAAGCTAGGCTTTCTGTTTTCACGGAGCAGACACTGAAGAGTCATATGTGGTTGCTTATAAATAGAGGTGAGAGACGAGAGTTTTACAAGGAAGGAAAGCGTTGAGGAAACTCTGCTAAAATGGCGTGAGGATTTTGAACGTGAAGTGAGGCTCTGCTTCTGGATGTGAGGTTCTGAATTGTGAGGAAGAGAAGTAGCATGGCCGAGAAGGTTTTAGTGATGATTGTTATGCTTTTGAGAGACGTAAGTTTGTGAAAGATTGTACAGAGAAGCGAAGTTGTGAAGTTTAGCTTTTGGAGGCATGTATTATTTAGTTTTTGGATATTGAATAGTGTTCATGATTGTGTAGCCGTGGATTTGGGATTGTTAAATTAAATGATTATTAAATTGGTTGGTGTTATGGACTTTATTAATTGGTAGATTATTATTGGAGAAATTATTAATGGATTAATGTGTTAATCATGAAGTTGGTTATTATCAAGTGGTATTAGTTATTGAGATGAGTTGTAAAATAAGGTTGGATTTATTATTGGTTGTTGCATGTAAATGAGTAGTGAGTTTTATTATATGAAATTTTGGAGGAAGTAATTATTGGATTAAATGTTATCGTTGTTGGATAAAGTGATAAGGTTCTTTGATAGTTTGGATATAATAGAAAGTTATCAATTATGGAAGTACGAGCATGTTAGTTGAAGCCAAGAGGATACATTAGGAAATTATACGAGCATGTTAGTTAATTAGGGGATTTTATTATTGGAAATTAATTATTAATAGTTATATGTATTGATAATGGATAGGTTTTATGAAGGAAATTCTATGTTTTACGTTTATATCATGTACTGAGCGTTAGACTCATAGTTAAGTCCCATTAGTGTAGGTATGGAGCCAATAAATGGATAAAGTTATTGATGGATGGAGCTGATGGAGTATTGCTGTGTGGGCGTTTGTGCTGTTGGTGACATTGACCTGTGGTTATGGCTCACGGAAAGGAATGAATGTTTGAAAATGGCTGTTAAGTATATTATGACTCAAATAAATGTTTTAAGTTAATATGTTTATTTAAATGTGTTTATTTAGACAATGAAATTGTAGTCTTAAATTGTAAAAAACTTCCGCTGTATGTTTTACTAGATTAAGACTTCCGCTGTTTATTACTCTAGTGTTTTATTACGCAATGGTTTTGAAATAGTTTTAAAGAAAAGAAAATTTTTATACGGAAAAAGTTACCGGATGTTACAAACGTATTTCCCCCAACGATGGCAACTGCAGATTCATCACAGGATAGATGGATTCCTCCCCGAATCGTCTCCTTCCCCTTCAATTTTTTTTAAGAAACCGCTCCTCCCATCTTTATCGCCTCAACATTCGTCCTCCCTGTGATCCATTTCCTCCCAGTCGGTGTTGAAGTTTAAGGTTGAGCATCTCCGTTTCTGCATCGGAGGAGATTGCCTGAGGTAAGACAAATTCCTTCCGATTCTGTAAGTTTTAAAGTTCTGGTTAAAGGTTATGAAATTTAGTAAATTTTGGAAGGATTCACGCAAGCTTGGGCGGTTAGATTTTTGGAATAACACAGTCATTCATCGCGATAAAGTCTCGTTCTCCCAACTCTATGTTTTTCGATTTTTAAATTGAGACCTTAAAGTTTGATTGAAAACGTTGAAGGAACCTTGTGTGTTCAGCGACGGGAAAGGCGTCGAAAATTCACAGCAACACAAGGTCTTTGGAATTCGGAAGCCAATAATCCGTGAGGTACAAAGTTTTAATTTTTCCCGTCTCGGATTGTCTCTGGTTACTGGGTATAGTTTGAAGGTTTAAATTGTCGCTAGTTGATTGTGATCTGAAAGGCAATTTGGTTGATGATACTGCGATTTTTTGAATTGATTTTTGCGAGTGAAGTCATTGGTGAAAACGACAACTCTCGGCATTGGAGGAGTCAGATTATGGTGATGGTCGCCTAGAAACCGACCTTAGTCGAGTTGGACAAATGGCTGAGAATGGAAATCTCGGTTAAAAGGATGTTGATCGCGTCGACGTCCCCTGTCTCCGAAAACCTCTCTGTAGAGAGGAAGAGACGAAGGTGCCTCGTCTCCTCTGGCCGAACCAATAGCACTGGACGGGGCATGGGCCAATGTCCAGTTTGTGTGAGGCTTGGGCTGGCCCATGTTGGGCCATAATTTCAGGGTCTGAGTGAACCTGTTTTCTTTGGGCCAATACTGATTTTGGCCTAAATTCGAGTGGACCTGTAAAATGGAGTTTAGGCCTGCAAGTTGGGCTGCAGACTTGGGTCAAATGGCCAACAAGCCAATGTCTGTTTTGGACCATTGAGTGGGCCTATTTCAAATAATATTGGAAATATTATTAAGAGTAAATCACGCAACTTTATAATCTTATTTTAGGTACCCAATTATTTCATTAAAGTGTGAGCTCAATATCTGGACATTTTAACAAATTGAGCTTGGGTGAGAATAACCCACTTCGAGGTAGGAGTTATTTTTATGCACTGCATTTGCATAACTTTATTAAAATAATTATTTTGAGAAGAGTCCAATATCAAAACGACGCGTCTATTTTATGACCGTCAAATTTTTATATTATATTTTATTTTTACTGTTCACGTTTCCAATTAAGCATGCCTATAAATATTTGTTGATTAACTTGGTCGTGCGAATCGAGTTTGATCGACCCGATTTGGAGTCTATTTTATTTTCACACATTCTACCGTGCTAAATGTGTTTGTTTGTTATTGAATTGGGTAATAGGAGATTTTTCAAATATTCTTCTGTTCGAATCCCTAAAGTGTAAATAGGTAATAGGATATCTATATGTGCCGTTTCCTAGGGTTGTGAATCCCTAAACCTGATCATGGTATTTCTTTGGCTTTTACGATCGTCGAACATCGCCTTTATTCTGTTATAGGCCTATGGCATAGTGTGCCCGGAGTCCGTGAGTGACTCCATTTTTGCTGTGATTTTTAATTTGTACAACAAGAGCTTATTTTAATTACGTACCACATATTAGTGGGTGATTTCATACACATGCCCTTTTGTACCCCATTTTCTGAAAGGAAATTATGAAACATGAGTTTTAAATTCATGCATGCTTAAACATTATTTTAATTAAATTTTCTTTAAAAACATAATCCCTATTGAGTTTAGTCAACTCACTCAAATGACATCTTTCAGGATTTGATCAGCCAGTCTTCCAGTTGCCGAGTTAAGATTTAGCCCCGACAAAGATTTTATTTTATTTTTGTACTGTAATAGTTTATCCTTGAGAGACCATTTTGTAAGGTATACTTTATTTGGACAACTGTAATCTTATTTTTAATTTCTGCACAGTTATTTATTTTGAATTATATTACTATGCTATCGGATATCACTGTTGGATATGTTAAACCCATGTTTGTCGGGCCCTGCCAAAATATTAATGTTTTAAGTCTTCCGCTATTAGTTAATAAAATTTAAGAGAAAAAAGATTGGGAGATTGGGTTCTTCGGCCGGATTGTTCTCCATTCTGTCTCTGGTCCCTTTTTGGTCGTGACAGATAATATGTTATTGAATCAAGGTAAGTAAAGTTTTCATTTAAAGTAGTTTTGGCCATTAGGCTCTACATTACAAAGCATTAGTATAAAAAACTATTTTCTTTATGTTTCTATATATATATATTACGCGTTTTATTTTCGATTATTTTTAAAGTATATATATTTTTATAAATTGAATGTCTAGAAATATTGATATGATCATAATTGTTCGATGTAAAATATTGTATATTGGAACCTGTAGTGAATAATATATACCTTTCTAGGGAGCTCAACATGATTTTTGGATTCTTTAGTCTAAAAACGAACACGCCCCTAAAGCGGTAGTGAGACTGCTGGTTGTCAAATAGTTTCTTGTAATAAGGAATTCAATGTTTTCATTGGTTCAAATGATAAACAAATGAGTCCTTGAAGAAATGGTGAAACCATTGGTCGTCAGGTAGTCTATCTTGATAAACAATTTTATTTATTTTTAAATTGTTTGAAATTAATATCATTTATTAAATTGTAAATAATATAAATATAAATGATTTATAAATCTAATATCAAATGAATTATTTGTTACATTATCAACATTACGATCTCCAAATAATTACTTTAAAGACACAAATTCTATAGTGACTGACAAAATACGTTTAGGATGTTGAGTGAAAAAAATAGAAGAGAAAGCCAAATAAGCATTTTAGGTTTGAATAAACAATATTTTCATTTCAGTTTGCTAAAACTTTATTGGTACTATTTGACTTAATGATGATTGAGTTGACCTAACATGCATAACACGTTTTACATTTTGGAACGACTTGGTTTCTCGTTCTTTCTTAAAATACGTGAAAATTTTTAAATTTCTTTTTAAAATAATTCAGAGCGCACCTAAACCGGACTGCTACTAAGCGTTCATAAAACTCAGTATGAAAACCCCATTAATAAGACTATGCGGAAGCGTTAAAAATAAAACCATTGATATAAAACGTTGCGAAAACGTAAATCATTTTAACGAAAGGATTAAACAAATTAAATACACTTTGAATATCACTTAGGTTAATTACAACTTAGAAAACTTAACTTAATTAAAACTATTTCTCTTTTACCCTCTTTATGCCTGGCCAGCCATGAGCATCCTCGAGCGTGCAAATCCATCATCTCCGCTTTTTATGGTTTGTTCTTCTTTTACTTTTCGCTACTCTATCTCTACTCATAGTCTGTGCATTTACTCTACGTACCAGTACCTATACTTACACCACAAGTAACTGTAAGCCCAAAGGCTTAATAAGGAAAAAGGGTTAATGCAATTATGAAATGTCTCTCTTTAGTCCTTTTCGTTAAGCCATTCATTCAATTATTACTTCATATTAGCCATTCATTCCTTCGTCGAGCTAGTCTTCTGTGTGCATCATCGATGTCAGACTACAACTAGCCTCCTGTGTGCGTACTATTTTCCAAGCTAGAAACTAGTCTCCTGTGTACATACTAGCTGTCAGGATACACTAGCCTCCTATGTGCACGCTAACTGCTAGACTAGACCCATTCACCCTATTATTCTATCATTCATTCTTACATTTTCCTCACTCATGCATGCGTCATATTTCTTTTCTATTAACATGATGCATGAACATACATTCTCACCCTAACATGATGTATTACAACATAAAATTATTAGAAATTGAAGTGCATATATAAATAATTAAAAGCAAAACTGTAATTGAAAGCGCATATAATAAATGAAAGCGCATATAATGAACAACGATAATTGAAAGCACACAACTGAGAATAATTATAATTAAAAGTGCATACAGAAAACAAGTATGATATTGAATCTTAACAGCGAAAGAACAATAAACTAAACATGCTCAGGAAGATACGGTAATTATTCTAGTTCTTTAGTTCTCTAGGCTAGTTAACTTCCTAGTCCATTTACATGCTTCCCACAGTTCTTTCTAGGTGATCAGTCTACTTTATTTAGTTATCCTAGGTGATTTACATGTTCAAGTTTGATTGCTTTAATTATTCACATCAGTTCGTTAGCATACCACAATTGTTATCTAAGTTCTTTAACATGCTAGAATCTAATTAATAATTGTTAGTTTAGTTATCTAACATGCTCAAGTTAACTACTTGCCTTAGTTAATTAACATGCCACTGCTGGATTTAAACTACAAAAGAATTAACATATTTAGTTAATTACATGCTTGAAGCTACTTAATTACTTTAGTTAACTAGCATACAGATAATTGCACATGCCAGCTGGGTTAAGTTAAGTTAAACATGTTAGCCACACTTTACATGCTACAACTTTTCCTAATCATTTGCTTACTCATTTTGCGTGTTGGTTAATTGAAACAACATATTAAACATGTTCAAGTCTAATCTAGTAAAGTTAATTACGCTAGTCACTTAACAAGCAATTTAATTTCTTTAGTTAATGACCATAGTTAATTAACATGTTGTTAATTGATTTACACATGCTTCTTAATTGTGTTACTTAGTTAATTAGACATGCTATGAGTATCGAACTAGTCAATTTCTCTGTATCGATTAACATGCTCAACTAATTATTAAACATAATTAATAAATTAACATGCCCAAGAAGTTATTAACAACAATTATCTAGTTAAGCTAGTTGATTAACATACTCGGTAGGAATTTCAATTAATTAATATAACATGCTGGACCTAGCTAAGTCAACGTGCTAGTTGATTAACATGCTTAACAAGTGATCCCATTACTTAACCTAGTTGATTTTTTAACCAATTAACTAATTGCTTAGATTAACATGCTCAATTGATTATTGATTAGCAACTAAACATGCTAGTTATTTACTAATTAGCGTGCTAGAATTAGGGAAATCAAACAACTAATTGATGGCAGAACAAATGGAAGAATTAACGGCATTTAGTTACTGACTAAACAACAATCAAACCTCCAATAGCAAAAAATGAAACTCTTAGCTCATTTTATATTTTGAACTTCCCATACCCTTTCTGCACTTATCATTACATTATTAACAAAGCATTTGACATCACTTAACAAACAATGAAACCATTAACAAAAGGAAAGTATCACGAAGCTCAACCCTAAAATTTCATAACACAATCACAAGCTAACAATAAAGGAGCATTCACAAGAGACATATTCACGGTAACTAAGCATTTTGAAACAAACAACATACTCATAACTAACAGTAAGCATATTATATAGAGCTAACATACACTCACACACACATACTTGCGGTGTAGGGCCTCCACATGGCCAAGACACCCCTAATTCCTTACCTATTTGAAGAAACAAGCGGGACAGTAGGACTCCCAGCTCCCTTTTCAGCTCACGGTTCACGGTTCCTCACCTAGCTCTCAGCAGCTCACCTCTTCAGCTCACAACTACACCCAATGGCTATCCCACAACCCTCACACTTAGAAGCTCACTCTTATTGACCACTCTCTTTCTCTCTCTGTTACTCCCTCTTTCTCTCTTACTCTCTGGACTTCTCACGCAAGGGAGAAAATGAACGAAGAGGAAGGGGAAGGAAGACTATTACCTAGAGAGGAAAGGGAGATACCCTCATGGCTTCTAGGCAGGAGGACAGGCCATCTACGGTGTAGAGGGAGGCGATTTTTGTCGCCTGGGGTGGGGGAGGTCGATTCTTGTCGATTTTCTAGGATTTTCTACGATTTTTCATCATTTTAATTCTATTTT
Source organism: Begonia loranthoides (assembly GCA_022433065.1). NCBI lineage: Eukaryota > Viridiplantae > Streptophyta > Magnoliopsida > Cucurbitales > Begoniaceae > Begonia > Begonia loranthoides. The sequence goes on from CM039470.1 coordinate 43,464,117, forward strand.
ATTTCGTAGGTCTGGGCTAATTCGGACGGGTGTGGACGCATAGGTCTCATCTGCATTCGTCCGCAAGGCTAATCATTGCACGCTAAAACGAGGCTTCATACGGGAGAATGCGTCCCCGTCCTGTCCGCACCGTCTGCAGGCGGCATTCAGATACCAAATCAAGTCCGCATGCGGCGTCTGCGTGTCATCCGAAAGTGTCCAAAAATTGGACAGAGGCAAATCGAATGAGGCCTCAACTCGTCCGCAGCCATCCTGACTCGTCCTTAACTGTCCAGGTTTAGAACAGATTTGATGTGGACGCAGTTCCTCTCGTCCACATCGTCCAGACCTCGTCCGCAACTTCACAGCATAGTGAAGTCAGGACGCAGAATCACATCTCGAGTCGTCCCCAGGCTGAGGCTGACATGCAATGCTCTTGCGGATGACACTTCTCATCCGCATGCATTCGGAAGTCGATTTCCAGACACATTAGGACGTGAATCCTTGTCCTTGAGGCATCCCAAACGTCGGGAACGTTACGCAATGCACTTGTGAAAGACATAATGCATCCGCTGTGTCGTCTGAAAACGCCTTGGACAATCCTTCCTCGCTTAGTCCTCACTTAACTCCTATCCCATAACACTTTCCCCATGAATACCCGTCATAAAATGACACGTATAAATACGCAACGTAATGTCCTACTTACCCCTTCGTCCCTTAATTACATTGCATATACGGGGAAAACGTGATGAAAATACCACTAGACTTAATGCTCTAGCACTCCCTTGGTAATACCCCGATAACTGTCCAACTTAAAAAGTTGGGGTGTTACACATTGTCTTATTTTATTTCAATTATATGTTTTGTAAGTTAAGTTATGAGAAATTAACAAAAAAATCCTATAGTTTGAGGTTAGTGACACGGAAAACCTTGAAGAAAAATCTCGTACAACTAAAACTTCTAATTATTGGAAATGAACAACACAAATCTTGTAGTCACGTTTCCTGTCAAAAGACTCTTGGCCATCGTAAGGGTGAGGGACGTCTTAGTTGGCCATTGGATGATGTGATAGACATCCTTCAATGAGGATGGATGTCTAGGTGGGAGGAGGGGTGTAGGCAGAGGAAGGGTCATGTTTGTTGGATTGAAGGACGGATATCTCTCAACGAGGATGGATGACCATTATGGAGTTAGGCCAACCTCTAAAGGCGCTCGCGGACGATGGTTCATGGCCGATGGATCGAGTGATGGACGTTTCTCAACTAAAATGTTCGTCCTCAGAGCTCTGTCTGGAGAAGAAGTATAGTTCGTTGAACAAAATTAGAGAACAAGTGGTTGATTATGCTTTGAAGAATGGGCGTGGGATAAAGTTTGCCAAAAGCGAACGTCATTGGTTGACTGCCATGTGCAAGGATGGATGCAGTTGCGGCTTCACGCTTAAAAAATGAAAGGTGAACTTACCTTTCAAATTAAGAGCTATAATGATGTGCACACATGTGCACAACAAATGGACGCTTATTACGAATGGGTGGCTAACCAATATTTGGATAGGTTCAATTATTGAGACTGTCAGGAAAGACTTTAATGTCAACATTACCCCTAGTCTTGCCAGAAGAGCCAGAAATATAGCCCTAAAACTGAACAAAGGGGATGGTGTTGAACAACACAAGCGACTGTGGTTGTACGCAAAAGAGTTTCAAAGATCTAATCCTAGCAGCACATTGTTATTGGTGGTAGATATGCATGATCTTACGCCCCGTCCAAGTCCAATATTTAAATGGAGGTACATGAATTTGAATGTGTAAAATCCAAGATTTTTGAAATAATTTTAAAATGACACGTGTAAATTTTTCGCGAATTTTTGATCAAATGTGAAGGAGTTAATCGATTTTGTCACGTAACGGTGACGGGTACATTTTTCTATAACACAATCAAATTTGATTTTTCCAAGTGGAAATTTATTTTCAAAAATAATTTTGATAAATTATTTTAACTAAAAAAATAATTTTGAGGAGTGTTTGTTACCAGACGAATTTTAAAAAGTGATTTTTAATTGGATTCATATAATATATAGATTTTATATATTATATAAATTTATAAAATTATTTTTTTATCAAAATAAAAATTAGACTTGGAAGAAGACAAGAGGAGATTTTCTGTTTTCTTCACGGTCTCTTCGCGGGTGAGAAAGGGAGACCGAGTCGGAGAGAGCAATTCGCGAGGGGAGTTTTGCGTATTTCAACCTCTCGTTCCGAATCGATTTCGGATTTTCGGCAATTGTGTGTTATGGATTAGCCGTAATGGAGCAAAGGAGAACCTCTAAACTTCCCAAAAGAAACAAGAACAGGATGCTGGAGAAGGAATAGAGGAAGCTTGTATTGATAGTCCCTTGAAGAAAAGAAGAATTACAGGGGAGAAGGAAAACTAGAGGAAAATAGAAAAGCAAACAACAAGAAAAATGCAAAAAACAGATTCAGTTCTTCGACACCTTCATCTTCCAGCCTCTACCCTTTTTATCTTCAGCATCTCTCACCTTTGATTAGTGACAAGTGGATGGTGGGATGAGCTTCACGTAGCAAGCAATTGGCTCCATCATAACATTGTGAAGCTCCGTCCGGGAGCTTTATGATGAGGCGAGCTGCGGGGAGGTCAGTTCCGCCACGGTTGGGCAGTTTCTTCAATTGAGGTATTTTCCCCGTGCGTTTTGGTCTCTCAGGCCGATTTCCCTGTTTTGATGAAAGTTTGAAATTTGGATTTTTGATTCCTTTGTTGTTGTTATTGAATCCCGTGGACTCGTACTCTGATTGTTTACTATCGTTGATGTCGGAAAACTGAGAACTTGATACTCGGTGGATTGTGCAGGATTTATAATCGGCCAAATTGGGAATTTTAGGATTTTCTTGTTGATTAGTGCTGAGATAGAACTTGCTGCTGTTGTGATGATCTTTCTCTCTCGGTCGGTTTGCCCTGTGATTGCCACTATTTTACAGTGGTGTATTTCTTGATCTTTGTCTGCTGGGTTTTGTTCTGTGTTTCCAGCTACCGTGTGATACTAGACACAGATGAAGATTTTATTCTGTCAATTTAGGATTATTCTTCATTCCTTGGTTGGACTACTCTTTCTCATATCTCTGTACGGGGAAAAAGTATAGTAACTGAGAAGAAGTGGTTGATTATTCGTTAAAGAATGGGCACATAATAAAGTTCGTCTAAAGTGAATCTCATCAATTGACTGCCTTGTGCAAGGATGAATGTTGTTGGCAGCTTCACACTTCAAAAATAAAATGTCAACTTACGTTTCAAATTAAAAGCTATAACGAAGTTCACACCTGTGCACTACAGATGGAAAGCCGACACGCTTTTGCCAAATGGGTGGCAAACCAATAGTTGGATAAGTTCAAAAGTCAGCGCATGTGAGACGTTTCTTCCATCATTGAGACATTAAAAAAGGATTTTAATGTCAACATTATCTCAAATCTTGAGAGAAGGGATAGGAATGTAACCCAAAAACCGAATGAAAGGGATGGTGACAAACAATATAAGCAACTATGGTCGTACGAAGAAGAAATTCGAAAATCCAATACTGGCAGCACATTGTTAGTTATGGTAGATAGGAATGATCATACGCCCTATCCAATATTTCAAAGGATGTACATGTGTTTGACTGTGTGCAATAGAGTTCTGATGGAATGTGGTAGACCTGTCATTGACTAAAAGACTGTCACTTGAAGAGGTCGTGTCCAGGCCAATTGCTCACAGCCGTCAGCATTGACCACAATTATGAAATTTATCTAGTTTCTGTAGTAATTGTTGAATCATAATGCAGAGACTTTTGGTCTTGGTTTTTGAGTTGATTCCTTTTGGACGTAGACAGTAATATAAGCAAGGGATGACCATTTATTTCTGATCGACAACAAAGGTTGGTGCGTGCTATCGAACAAAATACACTAGTATCATTTATGCGTGATGCACTTGTATGGCAAAGTCATATATAATATTAATTATTTTTTTATTTCTTATAAAGGAAATTGTAAAGCTCTTCACTTCATCAATGACAAAATGAAGTTGGACTTTCAGTCTTCTCACTTCTTGGAAAATAAAAGTAAAGGGTAAATATGGCAGAAGATGGGCATAAAGTTCATAAATTAAAATGACATTAAATATCGTTGTTTTGTGTATCTCAAATAACGAATTCTAGCGATGTGATATCTTTACGACGAACATGGTGACCAAAGTTATGGAACTAAATTGAGTTTTCAGATCTTGCTTTCATATCCACTGCAAATTCAAAACGTTATTGGGATAAACCGTGTTCACTTCTGCAATCACAAACCTGACATTGTGGTGCCTGAGAGTCTACTGTATTATATGAGACGAACAAGGCCATGTCCTGCCCGTCAAAGTCGCCAACCTAATCAGGAGTAACGTTCTTCACAAACTATCTTCCAAAATTAGTTCTCAAAGTCCCTTTCATGGACTCCAAGTCGTCTAAATATATTAAATATTAAATCAAAATAATGTAATGGTGGGAAACTCTCGTACCAATCTCTTTTATGTTGATGTAACCTTATTTCTTGTTGTATTTCAAGCATTTTATGAATAAACAAATATTAAATTTAAGTGAATTTTTTTTTTAAAATTTTAAGATTTGTTGCATTACATATTTTGTTTCAAAAATCTCTTTATGGTGGAAGGTGAATCTAAATTAATCCATATACTACTTTTAATGGGAATTAAGATAGACTATGGGTCATTTAATATTGATGTATCTTTTTTAATAATTATTGTTAGTTGTGTTTTAAAAATAATTAGTTGTAAAAAAATAATAACTATTTGATAAACTAATTCATTAAAAGTAATTTATCAATTTTAATAATTAAAAAATTAAAATATTGAAATATTAAATTAAAAGAATGAGAGAAAATCGATGGTTAAATGTTATTATTAAAAAATTTTAGAAATTAAAATAGAAATATATATATATATATATTTCTTTTAATTTAATATTTACACATGACAACTTTTTCCCAATAAATTAAACCTTAACACACGACATGAACAATTTAATCTATGCCATTACTATTTGGTTAAATCACACATGTGAAAAGTATGTGATGTTTATTTTTTCTAAAATTATCCTTGAATGGTCTCATCATATATGAAAATCTAGACTCCATTTTAGTATTTGGTAAAATAAAAAAATTAAACTTTTTTTAAAAGTGACAATTATGACATATTAAAAAATGTACCATTTGAAATGATGATAATATCATCATTCAAAGGTATATTTGTACATGTGTGATTTAACGGAAAACGAACGGCACAAGCTAAACTACTCTTATACCAAATGTTAATGTCTAATTTGTTCAAAAAAATAGTTGAATGTGTCTGATGTATAGTAGTATCTTATAATATAATTGCTCTTTACCCTATATTTTTATAACTACTTTCACATTATTAGATAAATAAGTCTCAAAATTTATAGTTTTGAACTTGTCAAAATTGTTGTAATAGAAATTTTATATTTTACAAACATTAAAATAGAAATTAGATTCTCAAATAATCAAAGTTAATCTTACAACAACATCCCTAAATTAGGTCACTATTCCTATCTTTATTAGGTTTTATAAAACTCAACTTAATTATAAAATAAAACAAATACAACAAGTGTTACATGTATACTCCAAACTATCAACTCCCAACCAAATGATGCATGCAGTTGACAAAAACAGCAATTATTCTATGAAACTTTTTAAAAGTGATTTATGAAGTTCCACAAAAATGTTAATAGGGAAGCTAAGCCAACTGCTTTGACTTTAAAGCTGAGTTTATCAGAGTTCATTAGAGAGAGAGAGAGAGCATTTTGTAGATCTAAAAATGAAAGCTGATTTAAACGCATTTCAATACCTCTCATTGCATTTAACTTCGTCATACTTTGTGATAAGTGATAAATCAATCATTAATTTTTTTTTTGCTAATAAATTAACCATTAAATTAAGTAAAAAAGTTGTTAATATTGTTGTTGTCACGCCCCAAAGGGGACCCGAGACAGAACGGGGAACGATCCTGCCCAAAAATGAACCAAATCGTCCAACCCTCACTTAAATCCAATAAATAGCAGCGGAAGACTTAAATATTCACGTTACAGATTAGGGCCCAAAATAAAGGTGCAGAAGTGACAATAATGTAATCCAATTTAACAAAGTCTAAAATTTAGTAGAAATGACATAAAATATAATTAAGTTACAAACCTCATTAAATTATCTTTAGTCTAAAAATAATTAAAAATTGGGGAAAATCCAAATTTTCTCTTGAGATGGCAATGGGGAACTACTCTGATCATTTCCTGAAAAATGGAGTCATATTTGGGGTGAGTCGACAAAACTCATTATAGAATTATTTTATTTTCAACTTATATGTCATGTGAATTTAACAGGCTTTTCAGTTAATTAAATTAACAGATTAGCATATAAAGAGGTACTGATGAGCAATAAATTGAGTAACAAAAATTAACAAAAAAGCGATACTCAGGAGATCGCAAGCCAAAAAGACCCTGATCAGGTTTAGGGTTTTGCGCCCAGGGACACGGCACATACAGTTGTCCCATTACTCTAGTTAACAATAAAAATAAATAAATGTAAAGTAAATATAAATGAATTGAAAAGTAAATGTGACATGCTTAAATTAAATTAAATATTTACATTTTAGGAATTTAAGTACGTTAAATATAAAATAACCCCTACCTCGAAATTTGGTCAATCCATGCTAAGCCCAATCCAAAATAATAACTGAGACCCAATAACAACACGTCCAATGTAGTCAACCTTAGAAAAGTTGATAATTTCCAAAGTTTCCAAAACCTATCCATAACATTTTATCACTTTAGAATTTAAACTCTAAATTAAAGGCTTACATTGTTAACCAACAATTTATGATCCCAAAAATGAATGGTCCAACGTGATAATAGAACTTAATTTAGCCCAAAATAAAATCTGATTCAGCCCAATAACATAGCCTGCTAAAATAATTTTGGCTTAGTCCAAAATATAGCCCAAAATCCAATTCATCATTGCGGTTTAACAAGGCCTGTTCTCGGCCCAGAGATTTGGCCCAAACTGGAAAATCATCCAGTTGCACACTCTGGACGTAGTCCAGAGTGTTCTCACCTTTTGGTCTCCAACCAGGGGCTTGTATTCACGGTCTTATTGGTCGTGTGTTCAACGTCGACCTTCGACAAGAGACAATAGCAGACAGAGGTTGTGAGTTCCCAACTGGAACTCTTCCTTGAAGTTTTGTCCAAAATATAAACTCTAACTATTCAGAAAAATCATTGTCGAAGCATTGTTGTCCGAAGTTTGGAGTCGAGAACTCCTTCCGATCACAGAATAACGTAAATAATTCTCTACTCGAATTTGTAACCTTAACATCACAACAATCAAATTTCCAGAAGAACAAAGAATAGTTTTCGTATACCTTAAAATCCATGCACAGTCCGAAACTTTGAACAGCCAATAGATCCAAATCTTTAACCTTTTTGAACAATTTCGTCCATTAGGATATGTTTTGGGAAGAAACAGATTAGAAATAAAAGAGAGAACTTGAAACATACCCATCAAAATTTTTGATCTTGAAAAGGGAAAACCAACCCCTTACATTCAACCCTTTGTCAAAAACTAAAATCGAACTTTGTTGTCAATCAACAACTCAACTGTAGTCGACCTCGATTGTTGATATCCACTGGAAATTTTCAATCAAAACACTTCGTTTATCAATCACCGAGTCATGGAGAGAAGGGCTATTGAAAATTTCTAAAGAAATCGACACTTACCGTGAAAAATGGAGAGGAGAAAATACTCGACGGATCGCGCAACGCTCGCCGATTGGGGATGAAGAGAATCGCTAGAGAGGACTAGAAGAGAGAAATGGAATGGTGGGGAATATGTGGGGGAGCTCTCCCACGAATCTGGATCTGGGGGGGTTATCCCCCCTGTTTCTGCAACTACCCCCGTAATGGGGGGTTTTAATTTAAGAAATTGTTTTTTTTTTTTTTTAGTGGGCCAAAAAGGGCTAGATTTTACAGTTGTCACATTTGTTATTAAACGCATTGACATCGATCCGCAGCGACTCATCTACTAATCTGCTGATGCTCAATAGTTTTTTAAAAATAACTTTATAATATTGATGGCCAGCCGTGAATCATATATACCCGCCGCAAATTTCCAATTAACCACAGCGGTTCAATACCAAGCCACCGTGGTTGACTATAAATTGCGGCGGCTTAATAATGATCCGCCGCTGTTCATTGTGCCTCATTCTGCGTTCCCAGAGCCTTAGTATATAATAATCGCATGTGAGGTCTGGCGAGTTAACTGCGAACCACGGAATCCTCGGCGACGCTAGAAGCAATGTTGGAGTAGAGTTCAACGGCGATATTCTGATGGTTAAGTACTATGGTTTTCCTAGCGAGCAAGACAAAAGTTTTCGTCTACGATGTTTTGGGAGTTGTAAAGAAGTGATAGATTTTGAGGCTAGGTTTCGACTATTGTCGGACATGTAATGCCCCGCGTTTTTAAAAAAATTTATTTCTTTATATTTTTAGTCATAAAAATTTTTGTTTTCTTTTATCTTTAAAACATGCTCACTAAAAACGTATCAGAGTAATGCAACAGAATAATTTCAAAAGCATATCAAAGTAATTTAATGAAATAATTTCAAAACATAGATTTACGTCTTTAAGCACAAGTCCGTAGTCTTACAAATCGTTTATCGAATTTAAGAGAAACATAATTAAATATTCAAGATGACATTATTACTTCGGTAAGCCGTAACCATCAGGTTGATCCCGATTGATAACCCAAGACCTCTACTGGCAATGACTCCTCCTTCGTATTGAAATTATTATTATCATTTGCATCACGGGTAAAAAAATGAGCCTAATGCTTAACAAAAAATAGAATGTATGCTTATGCTCATGCTTATGCAGTCGTTCTTAGAAAAGAACCTACCTTTTATGCTTTTTCATTTCCTTTACATTTCATTACCAGAGAAAGAATACATCTATTGGTATGGTTAACCGACTCCATCCCTATGTGGGTGAACGTTTCCATCAGGGGTGTCACCACTACCGTCACCTAATCTCTATCTTTTGTGATGTTGATGACTAATAACAGAGATAAATCTATTGGTTTTATGACTTAACCGACTCCAAACCCTACGTGGGCAAAGAATTCCATCAGAGGTATCACCACCAAGCATCGTCAGTCTCTTTCTCGAACCCTCTCACGACTATTTACGTTTATTCGTTCATTTCATTTTTTATGCAGTGCATGTGACACATTTTCATTAAATCTTATCATGATGCATGAATGCTAGTTCATATACAATTCATAGCAGTATAAAATATCTTAAAGAAGTCTACCATAATTCATGCTTAAGCTCAAACAACTCATATATCTTCACATAAAGCAGTTCATAGTTTATATAGCAAAGGACAATTTACACTTATTAACATAGACCATTTATATGTTATTTAACAGGGCAGTTTATATGACTATCAAAAGAGGTAAACAGTTCATATTTAACCACGATAGAACAATCATAGAATCAAAGATCATTTTTCACGTACAAGATATAATTATCTATCTAGAACCCTAATCCACACAACAGCCTATTAATATTTCTAATAGTTCTCTCAACCAACAAGAATTCATTACACAATATTCTCTTTTTGTTATTAATCCAAAAACAGCAAAGTACATGTTCTTTTCTTTGTTATTCTTCCAAACTTTGGCAAGTCATCATTCCATCAACATAACATCTTTCATATTTCTTATTGACCAGAATCTTATCTCAAGACAATATTCAATCTAACACAAAAATTCAGGATTGCATATTTATATTTCTAAATAGTCTTTTCTTATATAGAAATCCACCGTTAATCAACAAATCCAAATCACAAGCCTTTCCAAGTTATAGCAGGAGTTTTAAAAATGTCATTAAATCCCTAACTATGCATACTAGCAGCAAGAAATCAATGTATCCCAATTTATTCATCTAATTAGCAGAAATTCTAAAACATCAGACAATCCACAACCGACAACAAATAATTGATATGTACATAAGTTAATGATTTATCCACAATTTCTTCCCTACATATTGATCAATAATTCTCATGGAAAAATTCACAATGCTCAATAATGATACCAACAAACTTCAGCAATTCACAACAGAGGACAATTTAAAGATTCATTATCCATCAATTAGTTTAATCAAGCAGAGAGCAATCCACGGACTATTTCAAATTCATGACAGATAACAAATGGAAATAGCTCAGAAGATAATCAACCAAAGCAGAATTTAACAAACAATCCCGTGATGCAGGGCCTTCCTTAGATTCTACATCCTGTCTTTGAATTTTGGCAATGGAAGTCGTATAGTGGGAGAGGAAATTGCGGGCACATTTCATTCTGCATTATTGTGTCGGCCAGAACACAATTCGCAAACTGAGTTCACAATAGAATCAGTCCAAGTTAACCAAAGAGAACCGTTGACAGACCGGGTGCAGGGTTGTCAACCGTTCCTTCACGTCACTACAACCCTTGCCCCAGCAAATTGTGTCTGAAATTCCCACGCGATTCAGACTGCCGAATCAATGCCAGAGAGAAGAAATCGAAATGGAACTAACAACTTGACTTACCTCAGTTGAGAATTCACAGCACTGCGGGAAAACTCGTTGCACACGGTTCGCGTTCCACACTTGCCCTTCGTCGTCACCAGCAGCTCGCTGCCCAGAGTTGCACGCCAAACCATCCAGAGCTCCCTCCTCCCTCGCATCTCCCTCTCGCGCTTGCTCTCGGTCTCTCTTCGTCTCTTTCTCTCGCGGTTCACCCTTTCAACTTCCCTTTCTTCAGCCCGAATTTCAATCCTCTTCCCACTTTTATAACTCAAATGGAAATCTAACGACATATAACAAATGGAAATCGCACAGTAGATAATCAACCAAAGCAGAATTTAACAAACAATCCCGTGATGCAGGGCCTTCCTTAGATTCTGCATTCTGTCTTTGTCTTTTGGCAGTGGAAGTCGTATAGTGGGAGAGGAAATTGCGGGCACGTTTCATTCTGCATTATTGTGTCTGCTAGAACACAATTTGCGAACCGAGTTCACAATAGAATCTGTATTCTGTCCAAGTTAACCAAAGAGAACCGTTGACAGACCGGGTGCAGGGCTGTCAACCGTTCCTTCGCGTCGCCACAGCCCTCGCCCCTGCAAATCGCGTCTGAAATTCCTAGGCGATTCAGATTATCGAATCAATAACACAACGCCAGAGAGAAGAAATCGAAACGGAACTAACAACTTGACTTACCTCAGTTGAGAATTCACAGCACCGCGAGAAAACTCGCTGCGCACGATTCGCGTTCCACGCTTGTCCTTCGTCATCACCAGCAGCCCGCTGCCCGGAGTTGCACGCCGAACCGTCCAGAGCTCCCTCTTCCCTCGCATCTCCCTCTCGTGCTCTCTCTTGGTCTGTATTCGTCTCTCTCTCTCTCGCAATTCACCCTCTCAATTTCCATTTCTTCAGCCCTAATTTCAATCCTCTTCCCATTTTTATAACTCTTCCCATCAAAAAGTTATAAAGTGAGGGGTGCAATATGAACATTTGCGTTGATGGTGACTGTTGAAAAACTGAATCATACATGATGAGAATTGTCACTAATCCAAAAGCCATATTGGATTACAATTTCTAACATAAAATTGATAAATTATGGATTATTCACAAAATAGTTGCCATCTTGAGCATAATCAGCGATATTTCGTGGTCCATTTTGTCCTCTGAAAGGAAATACAAGAAGACAAAACAGAAAAATTAAAGCAGGAAATAAACATAAAAAAGATCAAATAAGTAGACGCCAATTCAGTGAAGTAAACTTACCAAACTGTGTGGATGTATTTGCAACGACTGTGGCTGCCATTGAATATCTACCAAATTTCTGTATTCTCAATCAATTAAACAAAGACTTGAAGGACGACGCAGAGGTAACAACGACTAGGAATTTTTTGAATAATCAAAATGACATTAAATATCTCCAATTTCATTTTTTGTCTATCTCAAGTAATTAATTTTAGCGATGTGATTACCTCATACCTTTACGATGAACATGGTGACAAAAGATATGGAACTAAATTGAGTTTTCCGATCTTGTTTTCATATCCACTGCAAATTCAAAACCGATTGTGGGTGTCTTTGAAAAACACAATTCTATTACAAAACGTTATTGGCATAAACTGTGTTCACTTCTGCAATCACAAACCTGACATTGTGGTGCCTGAGAGGCCAAAGTCCCGCCGCCAAGTAGAGTTTCATCTTGGTTTTCTGAAATCTATTACAAAACGTTGTTGGGATAAACTGTGTTCACTTCTGTTTTGGGGTGACCTCCGGTTAGACTTATCACTGAGAATAGTAGTAGACGATAAAGGGTCTACTGTATATATGAGACAAACAAGGCCGTGTCCTGCCGGTCAAATCGCCAACCTAATCAGGAGCAACGTTTTTCACAAACTATCTTCCAAAATTAGTTCTCAAAGTCCCTTTCATGGACTCCAAGTCGTCTAATGCACTGGTCTCGTACCAATCTGCTATATATACCATCCAACTTTCTTTTTGGTTTACCGAAGAAAAAAAATAGTTTATAAGATGTTTGCATTTTCTTGGAAGGTTTTATTCATGACGTTGCTCTTATTGGCTTCTTCAATGGCAGCCAGACACCTTCCAACAAGCACAAAAACTGGTCGTAAGTTATTTTTTCTTTTAATTTATTATTATTATTATAATATATGTAATTTTTAATTTTATACTTTATTTTCATTTTCTAAAATAAAATTTTCTCATTATTTTGTAGCCGGGGTTTATGGTGATAAACCTTGCAATGGAAACTACGAAAATCGATATTGCATCCCTCACAAGCAACCATGACAAAAATTGGACAAACGTGATAATAGAGAATGTTATAACTTTTGTATTTTCTGTTTTCTTTTATTTTCTCTTTTATGTTGATGTATCTTTATCTCTCGTTGTATTTCAAGCATTCTATGAATAAATAAATGTTAAATTCAAGTGAAATTTTCATTTTAAAATTTGTTCCATAACATATCTTATTCTGAAAATCTCTTTCTCGTGGAAGGGGAACTCAAATTAATCCATAATCTACTTTTAATGGGAATTAAGATAGACTTGAGATCATTTAACATTGATGAATTTTTTTTTTTAATAATTACTGTTAGTTGTGTTTTAAAAATAATCAGTTGTAAAAAAATAATAACTATTTGATAAACTAATTCATTAAAAGTAATTGATCAATTTTAATAATTAACAAATTAAAATATTGAAATATTAAATTAAAAGAATGAGAGAAAATTGATGGTTAAATGTTATTATTAAAAAATTTTAAAAACTAAAATAGCAATATATATATATATATATATAATATTTAACACAAGACAACTTAGACTTTTCTTTCCAACAAATTAAACCTTAACACATGTCATGTAGACAATTTAGTGTATGCTATTACTTTTCCGATAAATCACACTTGTGAAAAGTATGGAATGTTTATTTTTTTTCTAAAATTACCCTTGAATGGTCTCATCTTATATGAAAATCTAGACTCTATTTTAGTATTTGGTAAAATAAAAAATTGGGACTTCTTTGAAGTTTCGTCCTTACATTTTTGGGATGGTGTTTCATTCCTAAGCTTACACAAAATTATAGTCCTTGATTAGCTAATATATTCATATCATGCATAATGAGAAAAACATAGCCTCTCATACTATATTATTTGGTGTAGATAGTGGAGTTTTTATTATTAGTCTAAATTTAGCCAATTACTATAGGAAATAATACCCATCATACTCAGAAATATTAGAATCTAATGATGAAAAATAGTAGTTGAAAAATTTCAGTAGAGTCAATTAGTTCATGTATGTAGCTATTGTATTAGAAGCATTGTCTAATAAAATTGCATGGACCGGAGATAATCAATAAATTAATAATGCAATTGAAAAATATAATTAGAAGGTTGTATTATGAGTACAAAATAGATTTACTAACAAATAATGTGAAACAAGCTTCTAGGCTTATGGTTTGTGTTATTCATGACAATTTGGATGATGACGAGTTTGAGTCAACATTTCAAACAGAATTGAATAATGAAGATAAGTTTGCCAATGAAAATGAAGTTGAAAATTATTTGTTACGAAAACTTGGAGTTTCCAAATGATATGGACATTCAATTATGGCAGTTGAGTGTTAGTTCATTGGCTCCAAAAACAGTAGAAAGTCTTATTTTCCTTGAGAGTTGCATTCGTGATTCAAATAGGCTTATAAATATTTATGAAACATTGTTTTATATGGTGTTCTAATTGTTTCATTTTCGTAGAAAGAATTTCTTCAGCATGGAACTTATAGTTGTTATTTGCTTTTGAGGCAAAAACGTATTATGTTCAAGAAAACTAAGTCAACTTTGAGTAAAATAATAAGTGATATGCTTGCTATTTTTATTTCTACAGTTGCTTCAAAGTGGGCATTCAACTATGGTGGTTGAGTGTTAGTTCCTTGGCTTCAAAAATAGTAGAAAGTCTTATTTTCGTTGAGAGTTGCATTCGCAATTTTCATGGGATTTACTCTCGTGTGGTTCTTTGTTCACGTGTCTTTAAATAGAAAAAGATGGGCTGAAATCTTGGTTACCCTAGTAGCTGCAACAACAATGAGAACTCTTTCAAGCCCTCTGGTGGACCTCCCTCCAAGGCTTTCTCAAGGTAGGTTCCTTGTCGTTTAGTTCTGCAGTTTACATTGACAGTGAGTAGTTTTAGGATAATTCAACAGCAGCTAACTAATTTTTTATTTAAAGGGAAAAAACAACATAATGATGGGTATTATAATAGGAAGACTCTACGAGGATATCTAGGTAAGTGATGGTTGCCATACTCAACCTTTGGTCTACATCATAAAGACGCTAAGATACAATATGTTTTGATGATTATGTTATCTTTAATGCCCACAACTGTTAATTGAGAATTTGGTTACTGTCATGTATATGTTGTTATTGTTGGGAATAATGTGTCCAATAAGCAAATATAATAGAACAATTTGTAATATATAAATAAATTTATATTGATAGATACTATGTTAATATTTTAGATTATGTTTTATAAAATTCATAGAAAATTATTTGGTTATTTATGCTAACTTTATATTAACATATATATTGTATATATATGGGATAAAATATAAAAAATAATAACCAAAATAAGTCCATGACTTATATTTGAAGTATGGAAATTTCAAATAGTTTATAATCATAAACATAGTTTATCTCATTAAGAATGTATAGTCATATCCCGAGTATATAAGTTGTAACATAAAATAAATATGTTTTATATATCATGATTATATAGAACTGAACTAAATAAAATTATATTGTTCGGATAATTTTCATTAAATATAGAATAATTAATTTTGTCATAATAATTGTCATATATATATATGATCTTAATTCGTTGTATTTAATAAATTTCTATTTGATTTTAATTTATTTTTTAATTTACTCGATAAAATTTTATACAACTTACGATTCATATACCTTGTATATTGAGAGTAAATTAAAATAAATAGCTGAAAATATTAGTATCGATACAATGAAATCCATTTTTATAGATTTTCTTATTTGTTAGTTTAGGGATCGAATAATTAGCGCACGATTCATAATTATTATGAATTAATTATTCAATTAAGAACTAATGTTAATTAAGAATAAAAAGTAATATGTGAGGTTAACGGATTATAAACCTAACTCTATTACGAATCTAAATGACAGGTTAATACATATGTAATGACTATATCAATAGACATTACTTTGAGTAAATATACTCTATAATTTTTTAGAGTGCAACTCTAAGTATTTAGTTGAATTACTTTAGAGTTAATAATTATGTTAATTAATATAAAGAGTTTTATGTTAATTAACGAAATATTATTCGAACTTAAAACTATAGATTCATTGGTCCCTTCGTCACCTTCTATCATTATTTGAATAATAGAAAAATAAACATAGAAAATTAAATAATTAATTATGAATTAATTATTTAATACGCTTTATAATAAATTTATTATTTTTCATTAAATGAAATAATTGAATTATTGATTATAAAATTAATTAACAAACATGAAGTAACTTTTGAAAATGTTTTTTAAAATTGATTATATCAAATTGAGTTAATGTCAAATTTGAGTTAATATCCTAATATCAAGTGTTGAGCTATAGTGACAAGATCTTTTGATTTCCATAACATTTTTGTTATAAATGTCTTCTAACTTAAATAAGATATTAATATTTGTAGTGGTTTTTTCTAAATGTCATAATGACCATTATGGAATTATTTCACTATAAATAGAAGTTCAACCTCATTAGCATGAGTAGTTGAAATCTTTGAGATTGAAAAATCTATTTTGAGAGCAAATTTGTGTCTTCCATATTGCTTTAAAGAAACGTTCTCTGAATCAAAATAGATTGTCTCATATATTGAGAATATGATCTATCATAAATTGAATGTGATCTTGATGCGTTTATCACGCCCACACTTGCTTATTCGAGATGAAAAGGATTGACAGAGAAGATCGAAGATTGATTTTGTACATGTGTGAAATAAGCGACAAATGTAATTTTCTTAATATTTTAGATTGGACTTAACATAAAGATTATTTAACACATAATTATTGGTATATTATAACAACAGTCCATTTATGTTCATGTTAAAATTATTTTTCATTATACATATTGTCACAACCCGGAGGCGGGCTAGACATAACTGCTAGATTAAGTGACCTGATTCTCAGAAAGAACCTAATTACCCAGCCAAAGACGTGAATTTTTATGTGAAAATCTTAATGGGAATGGTATCAAGCCCAAACCCAAATCACATGAATTGATGTCCACAAAGTAATCAACTAGAGACATGATAATGTAAATAAAAGAAAATACTGTGCAGAAATTAAATCAAACAACACCAAAACTAAAATCCCAACATACTAGGAATGGAGGGATTGAACCGACGAACCTCCACCCATCCACGAGGAGATCAAGACACCCATCAAAGAACACCAACATTGCTCTGTTGCCACACATGCAAATCCTATGCACCAAGCCTACACCCTAACTTAGAAAAAAAATATAGTCTAAGGAGTGAGTGACTAACTCAGTAGAAAAATCTATATTAAATGCACAACATGCTAAAAACTATTTTCCTAATCCTTTAAAAATCATTTCACGCTTCTCATTTACCTTACATTAATTTTTAACATTTAAAATCTATTAATGATTTTAACAAACTAGCCCATGACCCTCAATATAGCTTTATTCAAAAACTCACTGTATACATACACAACTATATCGCAAAATATGCAAACATCATTTCCGTATAAAAACGTCATCAATGAAAAAGGATGGTCACGCAAAGACTCATCCGACGTTTATCATAGAAAGATGGTATAATCACTCAAATGTGCTGATAGGCCATAGCTAGCGCCGATACAATCCAAAAATCTAACACATTACACGAGTTACCAGCGAGCAAGCTTCGCAACGACACAACTCATGTAATCACCCAGATGTGTCGATAGGTTATAGCCAGCGTTGATACGATTTCAAGATCCAGTGCATTACCCGAGTTGCCGGCGATTAACTCAATAGCAACAGAACTCGGGTAACCGCCCAACACATGTCCCAAAAAGATGGCTATCCACCAATAGCAACACCTCATGAGGCAAGGAAAAATACCAGTGACGATGACCCAAAGATCCAGCCAATCACTCGAGTTGTCGACGAGAAACTCAACTACGACACAACCCTTAAAATCGTAGTAACGAATGAGGTTGCTCACGATAGACCACTTCTCACTCAATACCTCTGTGTTCCAAACTGACGAGGATTGTCGACAAACAAACTCAAGCCGTCACACCACCCATTAGTTTGGAATGGTACTAGGATAGGTTAATCTTCGCAACTAACAACCATACCAACTTTGTGTGACAATACCCTGGACAGGTTTAAGGACTTGCAACACAAAGAGGAGTCATCACCCTTCTATCCTATTTTTAACTTTTAGTACTTGCAACCTGATGACACGTCACCAATGACTCATTTCCTTTTCCACTTTTAGAGATTGAAACCGGAGGACATGTCATAAATGCCCCATTGCCATTTCACACGTAAACGACCAATTTTCACGCAACAAAAGATTGTACAGAGATAATCTTGTGATGCTTTAGCGCTAGAGTCCCTAAAGCATCAAGAGGATTCATCCTCCCAATATACATATCCAATCTTCTCGCAGTAGAAGATTTTGAGAGATAACCTTGTAATACTTTAGCGCTAGAGTGCCTAAAGCATCAAGAGAATTCATCTCCCTAAAGCATTAAAAGAATTCATCCTTTCAATACATACACAAATATCACATCATTAATATTGCAGAATATTAAGAATAAACCATGTACGAAATGTAAACGTGAGAAAACATATGTATACATAAAAATTGATGTGCTGTTGAACAGTCCCCATCGAGTTTTCAGGTGTGATATTTCACAAAATAGCAGTTTTGAAAACCATGATACAATGCAATGTAGAAAGTATAAAGATCTCTATCTCGACGGCGAGCACGACATGTTTATCAACAAACTAGCTTCTCACGCTGTCGTAAACGAAAAGTTGATTTACCTGACTCCTTCAAAACCTATAACAATTTCTCAAGTTTCCAACCCTCAACAAATATAACAATGCCTCAACAAGACATCACATCCTTAGTTTGGTAACCTTAGCTCAATAACAGTGAACAATGCTTCTCAACAGACAACAACATTAAATTCTCAACTTTGGCAGAACCAAACAACACATCAGTTCGTACATTCATCAATATGGCAACCCAAAGGAATTCATATATAATGTCAATCAAAACTTCAATCTAACAAAGAATAAAATATCAGAAGACCAATCACCCGATTGAACGTCCGAAAATGTCTAGAAGTAGTGACAAATGGGCAAAACATATACTAAAACAACCAAGCATATATATTTATCTATAAGTCTATCCACCAGTAACCAAGGAATGCAGAATGACAAATAAAACTCAAAAAACACAAAACAACATTCTTAATGACATCTATCCAGGGCAATATTTATTTATTAACGATATCTAATAGGCAGAAACCAACAAACATAGAGCATGAAGCAACCACAACCAACATAACCCTATCCTCCACAAATTTTATCAAAGAAGAGAACAAAGTCCACTTGAAAGAGTGCCTCCATAACATAAATGCCCAACATTAGCTTTCACACAGTCGAAGGAAATGACAGAACCACAGACCCAATGAACAGAGCACCATTCTAGCATAAACCCAACAGAACCGAGAGTTCAAATCTCCAAAATTTGGCACAAAAAATTCTGTAAAATTTAAGCCTAAACAATCCCAGCAATATTCAGAAATCCATCAATCAAATCCGAAACCCATCACTGAAATCAACAGAAATCTTTAGCTCAACAATGACAGTGCACGAGAGAAACAGAACCCACATAAATCAATAGAGCATGAACAATACAGCAACCAAAACGGGACTCATTATCCAAGCAGAACATTTCAACAGAACCGATAATCAACTCCACCAAAATTGCAGCAAACATAAACGATCAAGCCGAGAGACCAAAAATCACACTGCATGCCCTTACCTCAATCAGAGAAAATGGAGGAGAATGCAGCTCCTCGGTTCTGCCCTCCGTTGTCCAGGAGTGTCGTCTCTCCGGAAACTCTCAGACGAACCCGCTACCGTCGCCCGAAGGCCGAAGCTCTCGGCCGCTCGCAGCTCGGGTTCCTTCTCTTCCGCACAGAGCTCGCCGGTTACGGTTCTGTCGTCGCCCAGAACCGACGATTCGTCACGTTCCGTCCGCTTCAGTCCTTCGCGTCTCCCCTCCTCGCGGTATCCCTCTCGGCCGAAGGGTGAAATGGAGAAGCCGTTCTCCCCCAATTTTTTTTCTAGCCGCCGGACTCTCCTCTCTTCCCTTTTAATTTAACTCTTTCTTCCTTTATTTTTATTCCTTAACCTTCTATTTAATTCATTCCCTCTTTCCCTTTAATTTCACTTTACCGCCACTTTTATTTCATCTGAATTTTCCTTCTCCTGGCGTCTTCGTTTCCTAAATACATATCTTACACCAATTATCTTATTCTAAATTCTTGTTCATTTCGAATATTGTATGACAATGATTATCAGTCCAATTTAATTTTCAAATTTTGTTTCCTCCATTAAATATACTACTCAAAAATTTTCAATTTTATCAATATTTGACCAATTGACCAATGAAATTTATCATTGCAAATTTTGGCGGGTTTATACATAGGTTACACACGCTACCGTTGTTATGAACAACGGTAATTCCACCATACGAGGGAACCTAAAATTTAACAATTATCTCGTGATTCTTTCGGGCTATAGTTTGAGGATATAATGTTCGTTGATTATATACCATTTTTTCTACCCATGTTGTGATTTTATTAAGGATATCATTTCAATTGGTTGTTGATTGATACATACTTTGATGATGATATGATGTGATGCTTAAGGGCTGTTAATCGAGAATATGATCACTATTATGCTTAGGATATGTATATAGTCATGCTCAGGTTATGCTGTCTATAATGCCTACGGGCTGTTGATCGAGGACATGTTAGGTGATGCATTTTTATGCTTATAGATTATAGGTTTGACTAGTTATTCTATTATGAATATGATGATTGATATCTTGATGGTCGAGGATGTGTTTACTGTTTGATGTACTGGTTATGTTATGTATGAAGATGTCTACGGGATGTGGATTAAGGACCTGTTATTGATATGTTCATGCATGTTAGGTTATCATTATGTTACTGTATATGTACATGCATTTATGAAAAACATTTTTCTTTGAGAAAGATAATAAAGAATGAAAGATGGGCTGAATAAACGTAAAAGATTATTATTGGCAGGGTTCAAGTTGACTGTCACGCATGAGATGGACCTAATGATGTCACTCTCTCTTAAACCGATTACCCACAACGATCACACTGTAAAGTGAAAGAAAAAGAAAAAGTTTGTTGACTGAAAAGACATGGTTTTTACATATTTCATCTCATAGTCATGTTGCCTGTTGC
>CM039471.1:0-24076 GCA_022433065.1 Begonia loranthoides
GCTGATTGTACTAGTTATGTTGTTGATAGAAGATCAATGTTAGGTTACTGTACCTTTATAGAGGAAACCTCGTACCATGGAGTAAGAAACAAGATAAAATCTGTCAATCTAGGGTAGAGGCAGAATTTTGAGCAATGACTAAGGTGTACGAGTTACTATAGTTGAAGATAATCTTAGAGAATTTGTGAAGTGGAATGGTCCTATGAGACTCTACTGTAATAATAAGTCTAGCAATCAACATAGCTTACATTCTAGCATAGCATGATCAAACCAGGTATATCGCCATTGATAGGCAATTCATCAAAGAAATTGGTCAGTGGTCTAATTTGTACTCCTTATGTGCTGACATATTGCCAACTAGTTGATGTACTTGCTAAGGGTTAAAAAGTTTAATGTTTCAAAACATCATAACCAAGCTGGGAATGAAAAATACCTATTCAATAGCTTGAGAAGGAGGGTTGAAAGTTGCATAATACTTTTATCTAGAAATATTAGTTAACTTGAATATCTTAGATGATGTTTATCTTAGACAAGTTAGATTTAAGTTTTCTTTAGATTGATTTAATATCTCATAAATCATGAGATTAAGATTTAGTTTGCGTTGTTAAAAACTCTCATGGTTAGAAGATTAATGAATAAGAAGATTATTTTCTTCAATTATTTGACAACAAGTTTAGTACAGAAGACATTTTAAAACCAGCTTGTGACAAAGAGGAAGGCTCATTGGAAATAGAAGGAATATGGCTTTTTAGACTATCAAATTCCTTATTTTGTTCTTTTAAAATGTAGTTAGTGCTAAATTATAAGTACTATGAATTATTTGCAATTTGAATTAGATCTAATAGAATTTCTTTAGTTATGAGTTGAGTCGTACTTTGGTGGCAATGATCATCAAGTAAGTTCTCAGCAACCACAATGCGTGACTACATATTTAGAAATAATGAGTACAACAAAGTAGAAATAATGAGTACAACAAAGTGTTCAGAAAGGAAGAAATTTAAAAAATAAAGTCATTAAAAACATCAGAAAATTGGCATATAACAGCAATAAAAATATTACAGCTCAGTGCGTAAGAACAAAAAACAATACTAAATTTCAAGAATAGAAATACTGGTTCATCTCTGTCTCCAGATAAAGAAAAACTACTTTACTCGAAATAATTGGTCGAAAGCATGAAGTAAATTTAAACTTATTTGCAACTCATCAATATCTTGGTCATGAGATACTTTTGGGTAAATGCAATGAGATACACAGAATAATCAAGCAACTCATTGAATGGGCAAAATATTTTGGCAAAATATTTGCTAGTTGAGAATGACTACTTATTGAAGACTTGATCTTCTTGAATGACGCAACAATAGATATGGGCACTGACAAGATAGAAAATTATTGAATAAATTTTAAGGGTTTAGTTATCAAATGATCTAGTACTTTTAAAATAATGTTCTCATTGTGAGATTCACAAAAGTTACTCGTAGTCATTAATTCCAATTTTTGAAGGGAACTACAACGAGTTCCTGTGGAACAAATTAGGTGTTATTCTGCCTAATCAGTGATAGATGCTGACAAGACTAACAAAGTTGTTAAAATCCTTCTTACTGGATCTGGATCTGGATCTGGATCTTTACTGATATATCTTATCAAATGATCAGTTGTTGCTAAATTTAGATCACTAAAGTAATATTCCACCTAAAGATTTTGATAGCATAAATGATCAACCATTGATAGGTAGATGGTGATAAAATGCATAATTTTCATTAAATAACATAAACAAAGCGCACTGGAAGGAAAAATAAATGTCAGAAAAATTAGGACCGCACTGTGCAAATCAGCTCATTCTAAATAGTTTTTCATCCCAGTCACTATATTTTTTTCTTTTCCTTTTTTATTAGCATATGTTATCCTAAAAAAGATATTACCTCATCTCCAATAATTTATGTTGCTTCTTTCAAACATCACAAATAGACCAGATTGCCAACTGATCTGATCAAAATCTGAAGTTCCTTAACACATGCTAGAAATATGTCACTTCATTATGTTGGCAGCAATAAAAAACTAATAATCTAATAGCTATACTCTGTTTTTTAAAAGTGCATCTTTGGCCCTCTTAATCACATCAACTCTTTGTATGTATGGTCTCAATAACATCTCAGCTTGAGATAAGATAGCTCCACAGCACACAATTCATTAACTTTGGTGACACTATCGTCTCATTTGAACTTGGACACAATAGATTTTGTGTTCATATGATAAAAGCACACCATTATGTGATATTTTATAACATTGATTTTCTGAGGGTGTGGTAAACCAAATAGTAGAGTTTGTTGATTTTTTTTATTTGTAACAATAAATGCACAATTAAAATAAAGAATATTATATTGATGGTGAGCTTTCGAAATTTGATTTTATTGTTATGAACCGCCTCTGTTACCCGAAGGCAAAGCCAATGGCTGATGTATATGATAGACATCACATTCTAAAAGGTTTAACTAGTATAATCGAAGAATATTTTCAGGTCAGCTCGTCTTTATCCAGTTATATCGTAGTAGTATCTTTCAAAATTTGATTTTCGAAAATAAAGAAGCGTCCAACCTTAATAATTAATTAATGAAAATTAACTTTCTTGCCTTTTTATTGCTGATTTGATTGTTTCTAGAACCTATTAATGAAAGAAAGCATTACTTTACTGCTTGACCATATCTTGGTAATTTGGAGAAAACATTTGAAACTATCAATGATAGCTTTTGAAGGACTTATTTCATTGAACCCACGAAGTTCTCTCGTGAGAAAGAGGACTTTCTATGTTGAAATATAATTTTACCTGTTCCTCTCTTTTTGCACTTATTTTTCCCTTAAAAACATACAGAGAGCTGTACTAGTGCCTGCATTGGAAGGTCGAGATATTATTGCTCGTGCAAAGACAGGGACTGGAAAGACATTACCTTTTGGCATCCCAATTATTAAACGTCTTACTGAACAAGGTGGATTAAGAAGTTCACAAAGGTATCAATCGTGTAATGTCTGGAGACTTCTTTTTTATTTTTGGGTTAATGGTTAATATTTATGCGTCTTTTGTAGACGGTCAGGTCATCTTCCTAGAGTTCTAGTCCTTGCACCTACTCGGGAATTAGCAAAACAAGTGGAGAAAGAGATTAAAGAATCTGCACCCTACCTGAGCACAGTCTGTGTGTATGGAGGAGTTTCATATGTTTCACAGCACTCTGATCCACGCCGTACTCATCGCAAATTACTTCCCAGAACTTGGATCCGATTTGGTTGACGCATTGACCTCCCTGAATGTGCAGGATCTCTCTCATTTTGCCTTTTCAGAAAACGAAAGCTGTGGATTCTGGTTGCAGAATTAGGGATCTTGATGAAGTTGAGAGGAAGAGAGACAGAGCAACGGAACGAGCCAATGGCTCTCATAGACGTTAGAGAGAGAGCCGTTAGGATGGTAATATAACAGGAAGCGGAATATTTTTGAAATAACGAGGATGAAGAGAGCCCGTGGCCAAAATTTAATCTCAAATATCTGGGCAGGACGTTATACTCACCTTGTTATTCAAAATGTACCAGTTGAATTAAGGGTGTTTACAACCTAACCAAAATCAATTTGGTTTAGATCGGTTTTTAACACCCATAACCGATCTTGGGTTCTATTTGGTGTGAACCGATGTTTAATATTCGGTTTGACTTATTTAAAATTGACACTAAACGAATCGAATAGATAAATTTATAATTTTTATTAAAAAAACTCATTTTGCGATTTAGTTTAAAACTAATATTAAGTAATTATTTAATAAGTTTGAGACTATGAGATAATTATTAATAATTAAATGTTATGAATTTGTGAATATATTGATTGAGAGATGAAGGGGGAAGTGCAAAAATGTGTTATGGCATCCTTATAAAAAATAGTGCATGGGATTAGCCAGTAGAGACCTATATCATGAAATTATGATTGTTATGTTAAAATTATGCATTATGAATTTTGTGGTATGTGATAAGTTGATATATTTATTTAGTGGTGTTATGTTATTACTCTCTGTTGATTGTGATCCTTGTTGTTATTGCACATATTGTTCTCTGTTGCTTTGGGTTGTCGAGGGATTTGATGCATGCCTTTGTTGTGTTTAAATTTCATAAATTGTTAGCCTGTTAACCAATAAATTATGTTACATCATTCTCATAATATAATATGTTATGACATTATCCGTATTTTGTTATTGGTTATAGATAGGCTATGTTTATTCATTTTATTACTGTTAATATGGAAAAAAATGTTAGAATTAATATCGCATAAAGATAAAAGGGGATGATGATACTCTGCATGTTTTCTTGAGTCATTAACTCGGACCATCTATTAAGAGATGAGACTGGTCAAACTCAGACCCAACCAACAACATCAGTGTGACTCAATACCTAGTTAAAAATAAATCGATGAAACCATTGGGTCTAAAATTTTTTCATGTAATTTTGGGTGGGTTATATAAAAAGTGGGAATAAATTATTGCTAAACATGTGATTAATAGAGATGCAATTGTTTGTTTGAGAAAAATATAAAAAGAATCAATGAATAAAAGTGGATTTGGGGTAAAAACCAATAAAAATGCTAGTTGGTTCAAAATTAGGTTTAGTGGTGTTATGTTATTACTCTCTGTTGATTGTAATCCTTGTTGTTATCACACGTATTGTTCTCTGTTGATTTGGTTTGTCGAGGGATAAGAAAGAATATACTCCTTACAAGTGAAAAAGTAGAAAACAAGTTAAATGTTTAGGAAATCATTCATCAGCTCATTAATTTTTTGCATAATGCAAAATAATTCAAAAATCAGTATTAAAGTAGACATGAAACAACAGATCTAAAATCTAAATAATAAGAAATTACTATAGGTATACATATCTGCCATTGATTCTTCTCAATCATCTTGATGTTATTTTTCATGCTTTGAATGATCAATTATCATTGGATAGGAACAATGGTTATCAGCTTATTAAAATTCTTATTTTAATCAATTATTTCTATCACTACGCATTTTAGCGTTCAGACTCAAAGTAAATATCTTAGATACCATGAAACTGTGGTTCTTTGATGTTGGTTATGGGAACAAGGAAGCTCTCATTTTATCTTATCTTTTTAGGATTTTGGCAAGGTTAATGTGTTTGGAAAATCCTAAACATTTTCCTTTTATAACTATATAGATCTTTTATGGTGGCACATGCTATCGGCGATATAGTCACTGGTGATGTGCTTGAACCTGAGGTTGTGATGAGTGCATCTCCATCTGTTGGCGGATTGTTGGATTCTCTTACTGGAAGCATTGGGATATCAGGGATCTCTTCAAAGGCAAAACCTGCTCCAGTTGCATCTGCTACCCCCTCCAGCACTGCTGCATTGGGACTTATTACTTCTGATGTTCCAAGGGCATTGGATAAAGATGTTGTGCGATCTTTCATAAGCAATTCATTGCCATTTGGTTGGTACCTTTGTGTTATGGTATTTCAAGTAAATTAATTCTTTGGTTGGAGGCATGATCTACTTGTGTCACCAATTTTTTTAGGAACCCCGTTGGACCTCAGCTATTCCAATATATTTGCCATTAAAATTAATGGCTTTTCTGCATTAGATCTGCCACCAACAAATCTTAAGCAACCAGCATGGAAACCATATCTCTATAAAGGGAAACAGAGAATTGCCTTTACTGTTCAGGAGACTATCCATGCTGCCATGTATGACCGAGATGAGATTCCTGATAGTATATCTATTTCTGGTCAAATAAACTGTCGAGCCGACTTGGAAGGATTACCTGATGTGTCATTTCCTATGGCGGGATTGAGTGCAGCACATGTTGAGGGTTTATCGTTCCATCCTTGTGTTCAAGTTCCACAACAAGGTGTAGATAAGCATGCTGCTGTGATGTTCTCCCCACGCTTAGGAAATTTCGTTTTAATGCGTTACCAAGCTTCTTGTGCATTTGAACCTCCCATAAAAGGATTTTACCAATTGTCAATGGTCTCAGAAGATAAAGGGGCCTTTCTATTTAAGCTGAGATTAATGGAAGGTTATAAATCTCTTACGATGGAATTCTGTACTGTGACTATGCCTTTCCCTAGGAGAAGGATCGTTTCTTTTGATGGCACTCCATCAACTGGTACAGTTTCAACTTCAGATCATGCCGTTGAATGGAAAATCATAATGAGTGGACGAGGACTTATAGGTAAAAGTTTGGAAGCAACATTTCCTGGAACAATTATGTTTGCTCCATGGCAACAACAGAGACTGCAGTCCGCTTCAGTCGGTGGAAATTCAGTGGATGATGATAGTGATTTGGAGACAGAAAGTACAAACAATGTAGTGAACTTTGAAGAATTTTTAAGTAAAAAAATGAACGAGGATCTTCCTGCCGTTGATTTGGAGGAACCATTTAGCTGGCATGCATACAATTATACTAAAGTACGCTCTTCATTTAATATTTCATTGCTGTTAGTGGTTAGACCTTATTTTTATCCAATTTATTTCTTGTTATTCCAGTTATAAGCTAATGTCCGTACCGTGAGGGAAAAGTTTACATATTCACCTCTTATCAAAAACAAAACAGTGATCATTCACACATCTATCCAGTACCAGTCAGGCTTTGCATAAATGATTTTCTTTTGAGTGCGCTGAATTTTATTTATTTTCTGAAAATTTTGTAGTCCCTGGATGTAGTTTTTTATACTCTGTACATACAAGAGACATTTCCTATGACCCTTTTGTTGATGAGATTAAACGAAATTTGTTGATGAGATTTATGACATAATGTGCATTGCCTGTATGACTTTACTTCTTCTGTCTTTCCCTTTTTTTTTTTGCTTTTATGTATTTATTCGGCCTTGGATTATTCACCCTTAGTTGCAAAGTGGGGCATCAATCATTCTACCTGTTACAATTTAATTTTCGTATATCCTATGGACTACATTACCATATAGAACATGGTGGCCAATAAACTAATGATTTATCAAATTTGTCCTTTTCTATTTGTTTTGGCTGTAAGCTCTTTCTGTGTTACTTGGCCATTTACTTTATTAATTAATCAATCATTTCATGTAAAGTGAACCACTTAAATAAGATTGGTTACTCTCATTTGATGGACTTTTATGTAGTTTTAAACTCCGTCTTCTTACCTGGAATTTCAGGTATCTTTCAAAATTGTTGGGGCTTCATTGTCTGGAACGTCTATTGATCTTAAATCCGTAAGTGCTAAAAAATCTCATGTTTTGTTTTTTATCATTTGAATGTGCTTAGTTCCATATTTCAAGAATTCAAAGACATTGTAGTGGTCTAGATTGTCTAAATCACTTTTTTACCCTTGTCTTTAAAATTGACGTTTACCAAGAGTAAAATTAATGTTTTTTTGTTAGATAGTGAGAGTAATTTTTTTCAGTCGAAGTGTAATTAAGGAGCTTTAAGTCCAAGCACCATTCAGCACAGCATTTATGTTATTGTTGTTTGTATCACATCATTATCATCCACTACCCTCCTGTTCGATTCCATTGGTTTATGGCTTGCTCTTGTCTAAGATATAAACTTCAAAATATGTTTCTTTCCCTAGTGAACGTCTATGAGATGCTTTACATCATGCTGAAATTTTTACCATTCTTGCATCTCTGAGTTTCACCAATTTTTGTGTTCAGGTGAGCATTTATCTATCTTCTGGTCCAAGTCAACTGAAATTCTTATGTGCTTTGATCCTAGTTTCCTTTTCAAATCGCATATATCCCCTTCTCGCATTAATTGCTGTGATGATTGGAAACATTTTGTTAATTTATTTTAATTCTTCATTTGTTCATGTACAGGCCACTTCTGGGGACTATATTTTGTGGAATACATTGGGTAAGTGCCCATCTGTTGCGACCAAAAAACTTTAGGAGGTCGTCAAATGCGAATCAGAATTATAAAGAGCTGCAAGGAGACTACGTTGAGCTTCTTCCTTTCAGGTTACTTTTTCATGATAAGTTAAAATAATCGTGTTTTGAAATGGAGTGTCATAAAGTTGTTGTTTTCCATAATGTCTCCGGGAGGAAAATGGTTTAAGATGCTTGATTACATTAAGCTACTTTACTATCTCACAAAGGTTGCCTGAATTCATGGTTTTAAGCTACGAGAAATTGGGTTAATGAGAGAGATAAACCCAGACATAAAGGTTGAGAATATAAAGTTAGAGGATGCGCTAAATCTCACTCTTTAAAATTACATGCCATCAAGCTTTTGTTTGTTTATTATTTGTTTGGATGTCAATGAATAATTGACAAGTCAATGTGTAGTTTAAGAAGATAAAACAAAGTGGGGGAACACAATGGAATATGATTGAGGGATCGGGGAGATGATGGAGGTAAGGGGAAGGAAACAACAAGAAAAGGAAGAGGAGGATCATTCTTTATTTTCAATTTTTAAAAACTAACCATGAGAATAGTGTATCTGAACTAGAGGCTTATTTATTGGGAAATTAGGTTGCGTAAGCAAGGCCATAGCAGAAGCAATCCCCTCTCTCAAACACTCCGTTACTTTTTAATTATAACTCATGTTTCTCTTATCTAGAAGATACCCTCTGAATAACCATGATATGTGAAATTTTGCTAATGAAGTTAACTTGAACTCAGTGTGAATTAATATGTTCATAATCTGACCCTAATGTATGAGCTCAATGTTATTATGTTCCACTCTGTTCAGCCATGATCCCAGCCTCATTTATTTAGAAATACTTGAAAATTTAATGAAAGGAGTAATTCATAATG
Organism: Begonia loranthoides; assembly: GCA_022433065.1. NCBI lineage: Eukaryota > Viridiplantae > Streptophyta > Magnoliopsida > Cucurbitales > Begoniaceae > Begonia > Begonia loranthoides. The sequence goes on from CM039471.1 coordinate 8,776, forward strand.
TTTTTTTGGCTCAAGTGATTTGTGTGGCACGTAGTTTTGTCTGCTTCATTGGTGTTTTTGGAAGAGATGATCATTTGTATTGATTTTGGAAGGCTAAATGCCTGTATTTCATAATTGTAATACTCATTAAATGTTTGGTAATTACATAAATACGTGTTTTTTTAAATGCACGACAATTTTGAGAAGTCGAAAAATGAAATTTCTACAACATATTATGGAAGGCAGTTGCAAACTAAATATATTTTCTAGTTCAATTGCTAAATTTTTAAAGACATCTAATCATTGACTCTTTCTCACTCCCTTTTTATTTTTAATGTAATTAAATATTATATTTCGTCAAACAATTAATATTGACAATCACGATAAAGAATTTAATTAACTAAATAATTAATTAATTATCTTATTAGTACAGATAATACAGTTTATTGAAAAAGTTATTGCAATGGCCCTCATTGACTTGGAAATAGACATGGTTCGTACTTTCTAAGACGAAGGTTATTATGATTTGAATATTTGATGTAATAAATATTTTCTCGTCTAAATATTATTATGGGAAATTTGTGTTCTTCTTCCTTTCTATTACCTTTTCTCCTCGGCACATGTCATCCAAGAACAGATTTTTACATCCAATAGGCTATGACCTGTTTGCATGGTTTAAGCATCCACTCATGTTTGCATGACCTTATGAGATTTGTACTCTTATGGTTGCGCAACTCATAACCTCTAGTGGTGGCTAGTTTTATTGACATTTAGATAATGATGAAGTTATTAGTCTAAACATGGTATGATTGTGGTGTGTACAATGCGAAAGTGTGGAGTTCATGATGCAAGATTTAAGCCAAAGTATAAAAAGGTTCTATAGGTTAGCTCCCCGTCTCTCTGCAACTTCCTACTATATAACCCTTCCTCTCCCCTCTTTACTCAAGCGCCATCTAAGAAATATTTTCTCCTCCAGTTTTCTCTTTCTTTCCCTATTTAACTCTCCTTCAGTGAATTGACAAAAAAAGCAAAGAAGAATCACATTTAAAAACATAGCCATTTAGTAGAAATTGACAGCAATATGTCAGTTATTGCAAAGAAAATCATGAGAATGTTAGATTATTTGAATATAATCTATATGTAAATGTGGTCCATGTTAATTAAAGTTACATTGACTTAATATTAAAGAGCTTAATATGATGATTGTTAAGCATTAAAGACATTAAGTTAATTGAGTTTTAATTCTCTCACCTTAACCTTATTAAAAGTGTATAACGTATAGTTGAAGAGACGTAATTGAAAAGGCACGAACGAAAGGGCATGTATGGAAAGTTGCCTTTTGTACGGATGTCTTCTTTCAATCACATGAGGGAGAATGAAGGAATTCATTCTAACAAACGAACGAACGAATTCTCACAGAAAATTTCTCTCAGAGAAAATTACGATATACATCGTTTCTGCATCATTGAAAGAAACGAATTGAAGAAAAGGTATTAAGGTGATAAACGGAACTCAACATCATCATCAAAAGCATTTTGTATCATGGACCAAGGTTGGTATCTTCTTTAAACTTGAATGGTTAAATTAAATTCGTTATATGGGAATAAAAGTATTGCAAGCATGTAAAGTAAATAAAAATGGGATTAAAGTAGAAAAGTTGAATGAAAAATGCTTACAGAGAATGGTTAAGTATAGCTTATTTTTTGGTTGAGAACAGCCATAACAAAGTTATGGAGAGAGAGATGGTCATCAAAAAAGCCATTGAAAACCTCATCTACCACCGAAACCTCATATGTTGTGGGACAAAGCGTCTGTTATGGGATGGGAAATGTCCGTATTAAATTGAGAGTTTTTCTATTATATCATCTCAGCCGTTTATCTCTCACGTCGGACGTTCATATTTTGTATCGAACATCCCTTAATTTAATCCAATGGTCTTTTTCTTTTATTCCTTTATTTTTTTCTACCTGATTGTCTATTATTCTTCTTTATCTACCGACCACCCTATTTCGATCCGACCTCTATCTACTCTGATTCTCTTGTCTTTTAATCTATATTTTTCATATTTATTATCAAAGTGTTTGCGTTATCGCCGATTCTGTTGCTTATAATTTGAAATCAATGTTATTTTGATTCGTATCATTTGGTATCAGAGTTAATTTGATTCTTATCATGTGTTTGTTTTCTCGTGGATCAACTTTGTGTGTCCCTTATTGTTGAAAGACGTCCAAAATTGATTCGTGGACGTTCGTTGGAGGTTCGAGTGACGTATTTGGTGTTTACCTCAACCTTTTTTTGACCAAAAATATAACTGTAAATTTTTTTTTTTTAATCATAATTTAAAATTTTAGTTATTTACAAAATTTATTTATAGTTTGTCTTCTCATTAACTCAAAACTATAGAATTTGACTTATTAATTTCTCTTAATTAAATATGCAAAAAAAAAATCTTTTATTGCATTGACCCGCGTCAATGTCGATGGATCAAATTCGGACCAAAACCCAACCCGTATACCAAAACCCAAAAACCCAAAACCTAAAAATTAAAAAACCTTACACCCTAGACTCCAAACAGTAAATCTTAAAACCGTAAATCCTCAGATCTCAACCCGAACCTTGAAGCTTCTAGACGAGCCAGCCATCTTTTCTTTCCTACTGAGAATTAGAAAAGCAACATTATATTTGGTTGCCTTGTGTCGAAAGATGGGGCAAACTGAGAGCGAGGTCAGCGCAGCGACAAATCTCAGCCATCTTACCCAAAACCAGCTGTCAGCTGAGGATTCTGCTTCCTCTTCGGCTTCATCTTCCACGAAAGCCTTCATCGCTGGTTGGTATCCTGCATGGATCTTTTTTGTGTTTCTCATCTTATGAGAAAATGATTAACTTTACCTCCAATTGCTTGGAAGATATGGAGATGATAATAAGTAAAAATGCATCTATTTCAATGCTTTTGACTCGTTAGTTTGCCGAACATTTTTGCTTTTGGTAACCGTGGTTGTCTTTTCATGAAAATGAAATAAAATAGTTAGTAAATCCCAGTTCTGTCTTTTTATTCCAGAAAAAAACAAGGGATTTCAGCATGGAAAGCATCTTAGGTTTTTTGTTTTATTTTGTAACGAACTACATTTTTAATTTTGAATGCCAATCGTATGTGTGGGGTAGTGAGCTAAAAATTAATCCCTAGTGGTCTTTAAATTCTATATGAATGAAATTTTTAGTTGATTTCTTCTGAGCTTTACACTTTTGATAGCTGATTGGATAAATTTTACTCAATGTCATATTATTGAACGCACCGTATCTTCATTTACAGAGGCTGCAACTTATGGAAGCGATGTAAATGAGGTTCGTATGCTATATAGATATATGTTCTTTTGGACAAAATCAAACATCTGAAAATGTTACTGAAGAGCTGAAATATGTTTCTTCCAGTCACTTGATGCAAAGGCTCAAAGAACACTGGAATGCCCTTGCATTGCTGATTTGCGAAATGGATCGTGTGGCTTTCAATTTTCAGATGCTTTCCTCTGTTTTCTCAAGAGCAATGCTTTAGAGAAGGTAATCTACTTGATGCCATGCAAGAAGTTGGAACTGCAGGAGGCAGGCCGTTAGCATATAAATTGTTAGCACTTTGTGTCACTTTAGGGTGTAGGGTTTACAAATTCAGCTTTTTAAGACTTATTCCTCTTGATGGCTTGTCTAGGATTAATATTTGATCATTTTTGTCAGACTATGAAGGGATACTTTGTTGATTATCCTTTTATTGTGTCATGATCTTTTGTAGGGCTCGGACTGTGTGCAGCCATTTCTGTCATTACAACATTGTATTAAAGCAAATCCGAATGCATTTTCTAAAGGTATCTTGGAGCCTGATGAAACAACAAAACTCAACATAGAAGGCAGGCCAACCGAAGAATTCAGAATCATCCCTCCTGCATGGTCCACAGAACCCCAAAGTTCAAAGTCCAAGCTCAAGTAAAAAAGATAAATTATTGTCCTACTCAAACTTTCTGCTTCCAAGTTGAAAATTCGTTGAGTATGTTGATCAGCAACATTAAGTCTATTGGTGCGATAACTAGCATAACATTACAAAGATAAGAATAATGTTGGCGTTATCTCGGTTAATTGCTACTGGATCTCAATACGAGGTTTTTTAGGAGGTTCAATTTATATACTTTTATGTATAATTTGAAGTTGGGCTGAAAAGTGGGCGTGATAGATCTGTGGATCCTAAAGACATGGAGGATAAATTTTGTAAGATGGTGCTTAGGATATTTTGATCAGTATTGGTAGATCCACAATGACAGACGTATCCGCCCCCCTTAACCCATGACAGACTAGTTGCTTGATTGCAGACTCATTATTAGTAGCTTGGGCTCTAGCACTTTAATCTAGAGGGAGAACAGCAGGATCAGTCTCAATCATGTGCCATAATAAATGAGATGAGAAGTTTTCTTCAATAGTCCTCAAATCAGCCACAAACCGTGAGATCTTGATCTTCAGATTATATAGAACGCTAAGGCAAGCATTCAATCTGAAGAATGAGTAACTATGCATAATTGAGAGAATAAGAAAACCTTTGCTGCAGGTAACTCTTTTTTCTTTCCTCTTTGTTGGTACTAAGAAAATCTGTAGTTCTTCTTCACTAACCCAATAATGAAAGACATTTCCAAACTAGGCCGACTTTAAAACCTGTGCTGCCGCTTGTAGATGCTTGTCTATTCGCCTTCAATGTGTTTATTTGAAAAGTAACTTCGTTATGCATCTTAGAACCATGGAATCGCTGCTTACACCACTCTTGACGTATAATAATTGATTGTGCGGACTTATTTTTCACAAATTTCACACGTGTTCATCAAAATTAGGCAACGAAATGAAGTTCTTCATCATGATACTGAGCACGTTTCATATCTATTGTGGCACATGGCTTCAACTATCTCTTTCTCTGTAAATCCCCCATGACTTGAATTCAAATCAACTATAACAAGTACATCATCGGGAACTGCCCCGTCAGTCGGCAAATTAACACATCAACAAGAGTGAAGTTAGATGATGAGAAGATAATAAAGACGAAATTTTGAATTTATTCAAAATATTTATCCTTTTATTTTATCTTCTATTAGTTTAGCTGAAAGAAAAATCTTTGTAATTAATAACAACTCAATCACTAAAGTATTTTTATTAACAACTTAACTATTGAACTATGAAAAAAATTCGTCGCAAATATTATTGTCACATTTGTCGTTAAACGTATTGATTTCGTTCCGCTACAGCACGTGTAGTATTCCGCAGCGGAACGACAATTTAAAAATTAACGTTCTAGCACTGACGTTCTACGTCGAAACGTCAATATTTATTAAAAATTACAACGTTCCTCCGTGGAACATTTACTTGATGCCGCGGAACGTCAACCTTTCGCCGCGGTAAAGATTGCATCCTCTGGCTTGTATAAATTCATGTTACACTCATCTCGATTTTCTTAGTGATTTTGTTAGCGATGAGCTAACTCCAGAAATTGCTAAAACCTGAAGTGTACTGTATTTTGGCGAAATTGAAGCATTTGTTGAACACCAATAGCATCTGAGGGTGTTTAGGAATATGTTAACGATCCATTTAAAGTGGGGCCCACGTCCACAGTTTTGGCAAATGAGGTACGTGCAATTGAAGCTGCTATAGTGGTGCATTCTATCTCGGCAACTCTAGACAAGAAGAAACTTTGTTCATTATGCGAATCTAGTGACGAAGACATAAACATGGCTGAGAGTAGGCCTCGACGATCACCACAAGCAGAATGCATGTTCGCTGATATGGGTCTTGGCAAGAAGTATAGTTCATTGAATAAAATTAGAGAAAAAATTGTCGATCATGCGTTGAAGAATGGGTACGAGATAAAATTCACCCACAGTGACTCCTATCGGTTGAGAGTTGTTTGCCAGGAAATATGTACGTGGCGGATTCACGCCTAAAAAATGCAAGGGAAAATGACGTTTCAAATAAAGAGCTATAACGACATTCACACTTGCTCGAGAAAGATGGAAAGCAGACATGCCTCTACCAAACGGGTGACAACGCATTACATGGACTAATTTAAAAGTCAGACTAACTAGGACATTCCTTCCATAATTGAGACAATCAGTAATGATTTTAACGTCAACATCACACTCATTCTTGCTAGAAAGGCAAGAAATATGGCAAAAAAATAAATGAAAGGGATGACAATGAGCAATAAAAGCTCATATGGTCGTATGCTGAGGAGATTCGGAGGTCTAATCCTGGAAGCTCGTTGTGTGTTCAACTAGAGATGAGTGCATTTAAAAGGATGTACATATGTTGGTTCCATGTAAGATGGGGTTGTTGAACTATCGTAGATCGGTTATTTGTTTGGATAGTGGCCACTTGAAAGAAGCAACTCCGGGGCACCTTCTCACTGCTGTCAACATTGACGAGAACGATGAAATTTATCCAATTGTTGTGTTCATTACAGTTGTAGTAGTAGTTAAAGCAAAAAATAGGGATTCTTGGAGTTGATTTTTGGAATTGTTGCTCGAGGATCTCCACACCTCGTCCGGCAATGGGTGGACAATCATTTCTAACCAACAAAATGTGTTGTTGGTTGCTATTGCCATCTATGTTTATGTTATGCGTTGTTTACCAATGTTTGACTCATGTTGTTATTTTTTGTAGGGGCTGGTGCCAGCTGTCAGAGAGTTCGCAGGGCAAGTTGAATTGTAATATCCCGAATTTGTAGGACATAATAATATATGTAAAGGGCGTGTGGGGGGTTCGTGATGACAATGACACCCCATGAGCTATAATGAAATGGAAATGATAATATAAATGAAACAATGAGATAGAAAATAGGTTAAAGACATGGGGTCGAGTGTTCATTGTCTCCTGTTCTGAAATCCCCAACATTCTCGGAACAAAAAGTACATACGGCATGAGAAAGCACATGAGATGTTATATGTAATTACTTGGCCACAGCTTCCTCATGTCCCACGATGTTTGTCATGTATGTACTTCGGCTTAAATTGCATCGTATGGTCATGCAATGCATTTTATTTCATCTTATCACTTACTGAGCATTAGGCTCATTAGTTAGGTCTAGTGATGTAGGTATGAACGAACAACAGATGAACAGGTTAAAGACAGTTGATGGGTGTATTGCACGGGTGGCTCTTGTGGCTGGCTGGGGTAAAGAGTTAAATGAAAAATATTTGAAAAAGAGTTTTGTAAATTATTTCTTATTCCTTAATGTTTTGTTTTTATTCCGCTGCATTTCTTATAAAGAATGTTATAGTTTTTGAAAGTAAACTGAAAAAGATGAAAGTAAGATGAGAAAGATGAAAAAGTGAAAGGTTTTATCGATCAAATTTTACGAAGAAAAAGACTTTGAGGTTTTATGAAAAGAAAGTTTTAAATTTTACGCATTTTAAAAATGAGAGATGTTATATGAACATCGTTTTTGCATCCGACACCTGTATGCAAATTTTCAAAAACAATTTAAAGGCAGGTTGTCCAAGGATGCAATGTGGGCCGCTTTTAGAGCCATAACATTAGCACACTTTGAGAAAGAGATGACAAATGTATTTTTGCTTGACCTGACAGCTTACGAATATCTACGAAGAATATATAAGCGATTCTTGGCCACATGCCTTCAACTTCATCCCAAAGTGCGACATAAGTCTTAACAACTTGAGCGAGTCCTTCAACGTCTACATCCTACCAACTCAGGACAAACTGATTCTCAGTATGTTCGAGATTATACGAAAGGGCATCATGTGTAAAATCATTAAAAATACAAAAAAATGGAGCGCTTGACGGACCTTTTGTGTCTGCATGTCATGAATCGGCTTGCCAAACTATAACTTGCAGGTCACAATTGGAGCCCTATTTTTTTAGGCGTGGCCCAGTTTGAGGTGATCAACGTTAAATAATAGTACCACGTCGATTTGGACAAACGTACTTGTAACTATTATCGGTGGGAGTTGACTAATATCTCGTGTGCCCATGTAATCATATGTATACAATTTATGAGGAGATATCTTGAGCACTTTGTGCATGAGTGCTACCACTAGAAAACATATATCACGATGTACTATCACTTTGTCCGCCTAGTCAATGGACAAATCATGTGACCTTCTGTGATGAATTTTGATCCAATTATGCCACCACCATTTAAGAGACATCCCGGAAGGCCGTAAAAACAAAGAATAAGGGATGTTGACGAGACCCCAAGGTGGATAGTGTTGTCAAGGAAACTAGGGGTGTGTAAACCAAACCAGAACCAAAGAACCGAACCGGAACCAGCAGTTTTGGGGATGATTCAGTTTGATTTTGCTCATACTCGGTCCTATATTTCGGTTCTGTTTATGCAGAACCAAAACTGTTTGGTCCGGTTTTCGGTTCCTGCTCCTCAAAACAGAAGAACGGGTACTGAACCGTCGCAAGCAATAAATTGAAATTAAGGCTTCTTCCTCTGCATTGCTGCAGCCTCTCCCAAGTTCCGATCTGCTCCCGTTCCTAAAATCGCAAGTTCGCCTTCATCTTCGCCTCGATTTGTCTTCGTCTTCGGTCTCCAGTCTTCACAGTCGCCTCGGTTTGTCTTCATCTTCGTCGACGTCTTCGGTCTTCAGTCTTCACCTCGGTTCGTCTTCATCTTCCCCTCAGTTCATCTTCGTCGACGTCTTCAGTTAACTTTTTCTTCTTGATCTTCTTCGTTTTATTTTAGTAGAAATTTCTCTAACTGTTTGCTTCAATCTCTGCCCCTCTGATGGCAGTTTCGTCTTTGAGTTTCAACCTAGTCGGGAGCGGGAAGCACAAAAAATGGTCACATTTCGAAAGGGCATAGGCTCGGGGTCAAGATATATGGCGATCAGATTGCGAAACCTAGCTCCATTATTGTTCGGCAGCGCGGAACCAAGGTAGTCCAGAAGGTTATCTTTTTTCCTTCATTACAATGTTGAATTTTGCTATTGATTCCTTGGAGTTAGGGCTATGATGAATGTTGATTTAGTAGAGGAATGGAATTGAAAGGAGTAGATTTTCTGCTTCATATATTGATTTTTGGGATTTGGAATCATTTTCTGAGAACTTGGAGGAATCGTTTCATATTTCTTCTCTGGAATTGAATCAATTTTTTGCACAATTCAACAGGGAAGAACGTAGGGCTTGGCAAAGACCACACTATCTTCTCACTAATTGACAGACTAGTGAGAGAGGAGCTCATAGATTGAAAAATAAATAAATGAGGGAAAACATGAACCGAATCGGAACCGGAACCAAAATTTCGGTTCAGTTCCGGTTTCAGTTCTGTTTCACTTCGAAACTGAACCGAACCGGACCATGAACCCCCCTAAAGGAAACATTTGAACATGACATGTGGCCGGTGTGGGGGTGTGGAGAACAATTCCAGCATGTGCGAAGGTAGAGGTCCAGAGTTAAGTGCATGTGGCGCTCGCAGGCCTAGAGACAGAGGCGGCATAAGAAGCTCGCAGGGCATATTCACAGTTCCCAACATAGTCCCCGAGACAGTCCCCGAGACAGTTCCAGACATAGTTTCTGAGATGCAAGTGAGCACATTATTCCAATTACGTTATCATCTGTTATTTTAACTATGCTAATTTTTTTTGTAATGTGTTATGCAGGAGTATGATGTGCAAGATCCATAAACACAAACAAACATAAATGTGGATCTTAATCTTCTTTGATTAGATTTGGCATTGCTTTGAAATATGTGAGATTGTTGGTGGACAAAACTATTATTACAGAAGACAACGCTCAATCAAAGTGACTATTAACTATGTGTCGAAACTAGATATAAATAATTTACAATAGTTTATTCGAGGTACACAGTTGGATGTTCCTCAGGAAACAATACAAATGCTTGATGTGATTAGATGAATAACTAGTTACTTCATCAAATCTTATTTCAGCAATATGAGATTGTTGGTGGACAAAGATGTACGAAGAAGTTAAATGAATAACAATAATATTATGGAGTTATTCAAGATCAAATATAAGTGGAAGTTCAATAACAATTGTATATCAAATTACTATTCTATAGTTTGTAATTGGCTATTTAAAGCTACACTATGTAAGTGTTTAAAACAGTGAAGTTTGAATAGAAAAAGTCTTTGCTTTATTTTCGAAATTGGATTTCTTGCCATTTCCGGCCAATCTATTTCTCTCGAGCATATTTCCAAATCTGTGGCCTTTATTATTATTATTTATGGAGGAGTTTTTCTTCATTCATCAAGGAAATTGTGGTTCAAATTTCAGAGAGAGCTTCTATATTGAAGGAGATATTGGTTTTTAAAGTCGGAGTTTCCCTAAATTGATTTGCGGCAAAGTATAGAAAGATTCCGCCTTCCGGCCAATCACGCCTATTCAATCGTTCGACTGCTCATCCGACCTTTTACTTGTGGACGTTCGAATCCATTAAATTTGTCTCGTTGCTGATTGACCACTATCTCGCCTACAAATTTGCGGACGATCATTTGTGGTTGTTCTCCGTCTTTGTTGATCAGCCGAATCTCACCTTTGAGACTGACGTTCCGCAACAGAAACACATTGTTCGGTGGCGGAAAGTTGACATTCCACGACGGAACGTCATACATTCCGCTGCGGAACAATGTGTTTTCATTGCATATGACGTGTTTCAGCGGCAGAACGTTAGCATTCCTCTTCCTTATATATTTCGGTGTTATATATAAGTTGCTTAAATTGTTGCAATTAACATGTTAGTTGTTCGTTGATCATGAATGGAATGGATAATTTGGGTTTGAGTCAAAGTTTATTTGAGAAAAATGATAATTTTGCAAGAATTTACTTTGTTTTAGTCTATCCCTCTGTGGCATTATCAAAACCAGAAATCCAAACAGATATTTTCCAAACATATATTATCCAAGTAAACATAAACATATACATATATTATCCAAACACACTAAGTAACCACAAACATATAAAGAGACAATGAATTGTATATTATGTAACCTTACACATCTTAACTACACTAAGCCACCTTCTTGCTAGATTTCTTTCGCAAATTCTTGATCGCAAATGATAACTGTAGGTCCACGTATATGTTGGACATTATGGCGAACAACTAACTTTTATCGGGTAGATCTTCATGATGGTCGAAGTCAGACTTCTTGCAATTTTGGATCACCCCTAACCCCTAACTCATACACCGAAAGATGTGGTGTAGGCTGAAATGCAAAGGAAAAAATCAACATATAAGCAGAAAGCAATATGAATCTACATAAGGGAAAAGTTATACCACTCTTTTTCAGTTTTCCCTATGATGATTGAAATTGCTTCAAGCAGCAATAGCTAGTAAGGGTAATGAGTTTGTAGGTCAACGAACGACATAAAACAAACTTACTTTTGGTGTGACTGAAATGCAAAGGAAACACGCATTAGAACTGTTGAAACATGAACGACAAACTAAAAAAGTGAGATGTTTACTTACGTGAATCCACCATAATGTCATTAGAGATTTTTTAAATTGAACCTCAAAGTATTCTTCTTCGTTCAACTCAAAGCACTGCATACAAAAAACGCAAAGCAATGATGAATATTGAGATAACATCTTCTAAACTACTTAATGTAATAGTAATTCCCACTGTGTTTGTTGTCCTTTCTTGCTTCGGGAAGATGATCTTATAGATGTAATACTCATCTTGGACCTAAAAATGAAAACAGCAGGCGGAATATAGTAAGTAGACAGTCTAAAACACTTAATGATACAAAATGAAAAAGCCTACCATAATTCCTGAAAGAATTGCGCACATCTCCAGGTTCTTCCGAGTATTTGCTGCAACATACTTTGTAAAAAGATTCATCAGTTGACCTGTCTACAAAAAACATTGACAATTTAGCATCAGATTAATAAAACATGAATAAATGCAGACTCAGAGATAAAAAAATCAAAGATATGCCACGTACACAGTTTTTAGTGGCAGAGGCTACGATCCACCAGACGTGGTTGTTGATGGAGGAATGAGAGCAACTATCTACTACACCTTGGCAAGCACGGCAGGAGGAGAATGTTGGTGTCAAAGGGAAATGATGCTACAAATTTGAGACACGTTATTACGTTGCATACAAATAAAGTAAATAATGGACTTTGTCTATAAAATAAATAATTTTCAAGCAATCTGTGCCTTTAGTTGCTAAAGAGGACGAAGGAGAGGCCGCTACAGGGGCTGCTAAAGAAGATGATGGAGGGATGCTTGATACCTCATTCTCTACAATTTGGCCAACATCTCATGATGATGCTCATCTGCTCACTCCTCCATTTTTTGCATTGGAGCAGCCCTATTTGATGGTGCTCCTCCAATATTTGCATTTGGAACAACCTCATTTGATGGTGCTCCTCCATCATTTGCATTATGTGAAACCCCATTTGATGGAGCTCCTCCATCCGAACAAGTCGGTCCATCATCCTTCGGACTCGATCCAACACCAAAAGTGTAATATCCCAAAATTAGAAGGATACCGTGTAAATCCATATATTACGTTATAATAAGCTTTGATGATATAATAATAAAGTTTAAATTATGTGGTAAGTAAAATATAGTGTAACAAGTTAAAATAAATGCCAACTTGGGAATTTTGGGACAATTCGGACGATGCAGACGCGAAACATTGGCGTCCGAATGACTCTGTCCTAATTCTGGGACAATTCAGACGATGCGGACACAAAACATTGGCGTCCGAATGACTCTGTCCTAATTCTGGGACAATTCAGACGATGCGGACACGAAACATTGGCGTCCAAATGACTCTGTACTAGTTTCTGGACAATTCAGACGATGCGGACGTGTCATACAGACACTTACTGGCGTCCGAATTGGCTGTACGGACGGTACGGACGAAGGACTAGGGATGCATTTTTTTTGTCCCAAAGTGATTTCGGATGATTGCGGACGACTAACCGCGTCCGAAAGGTCAAAATTGATAGAAAAACCCATTTTTAAATCTGGTGTTTTTCCTTTTTTTTTGCAAATTTCTCCCGATTTTCTCCATGGGACACGTCCAAGCGGTGAAAAGCGATAGTCTGCTTGGCTCCTGTTGGTTGGACCTTTTCCTAGGGGATGGGGGTGATCGAACTCCACGTAGCAAGTTGAGGGAGCTGGTATGTTAGTGTATATATATTCCTTCCCATCCTCTTCTGTGTATAGTGGTGAATGAGACTGAGTGAAGTTGGGGTACATTGTCTAGTAAGGAAACAAGGACGAATAAGAAGAGGTAACAAGGGTAAGTTTTATTACACACAACTAGTTCAATTCTATTTTGTATAATTGTGTGTGTGTAATTTGTCTTTGGGAAATTGATGGACAGTTGGTGCGGTGAAGGGAAGTGAGAACGTGAGATTCACTACACAACAATAAGGAATTAGAATGATGTATGGCCAATGGAGGCCTACATCACGGGGTTTGTGTGTCTTATATCGTTTGTGATGTTCATACTACTTTATGACCTGCTTTGTGAGTTATGAGAGACTGGACATAACTTTACTGTAGGCTTCCTTTAAGTGCTTGGTTGAAATGGAAGTCACGATCTGGTAGGTTATAACTTGAGTGTGAATGTGTTATGAAATGATGGAATTGAAGGAAATTAATCTGATTCTGAATATGTTATGAAATGATGGAATTGAAGGAAATTAATCTGATTCTCGGCAAGGTATTGGTAAAAGAAACATATAGATTTAAGTTATGAAAAAGAAATATGCTATACTACCATGAACTGCTTTATGACTGAATGATATGCACAGTTTTAACTTTGTTCAACATGTGTCAATAGGAAAGACTCTGTGACAAATATGATAAATAGGACAAAATATGTTAATTATATTTCTCTTGCCAAAGTTGATTGGTTAGCTAGAAATTTCTGCTTAAGGTTGGAAATTAGAATTGTGATGTATATTTTTCATGTTATGGTTATTGTCAAAAAATGAGCATATATTGTAGCTTCTTGTCAGTTAATTGCAATATTGGTAGTTTCTTTTAATTATTGACATTCATGCATCACATAGAATTTAAGAAATTGTTTCATTCTGCGTGACATATTCAATTTATGTAAATAGGCGTGTGGGGTTCGGGAATAACAATGACATCCCATGAGTTACAATGAAATGTTGAAAATGAAAATATAAAGTGAAACGATTAGAAAGAAAATAGGTTATGTACGTGGGATCGAGTGCTCATTGCCTCCCGTTCTGAAATCCCCAACGTTCTCGGAACAAAAAGTACATACGGCATGAGGAAGATCATGATATGTTTATGTGTAATTACTTGGCTACATCTTCCTCATGACCCCACAGTGCTTGTCATGTATGTACTTCGGATTAAATTGCATTGTATGGTCATGCATTGCATTACATTCTAATTCTTGCTGAACATTAGGCTCATGTATTCTCTCGTGATGTAGGTAATGCATTGGATAACAGTCACAATGTGGAGGAGGTATTCCTAGACGACGTTTTGGATTATCAGCCATTCTGACCTGTTGGTTGTAGTGCATCATCATTGGATTGTGGAAATAGTTTTTATGATGACTGATATAATGATACTTTTACAGACAGAATTTGGTATTTTGGGATGGGATGAATGATGTGATAGAATTGTAGTAAAAGGATGTATTTTGCTAATAGTCACTAATGTAGGTTATCTAAACTTTTGAAAATGTAAAAAATGACTGTTTGACGACTTTTTGGTAAAGTACTAATATTTTGAAAAATTGTTTTGCATTATATTTACTCTGATGATTTATATTGTTTGTGAAATAAAAAGCAAAAATTTTATAACCATTTTTTTATAAAAAAATTATATATATATATTAAGAAAGGGAAATAAATGAGGGAAAGAAATTGAGGGATGTTACACTCCTGTAATACCCCGTTATTTTTCTGGTTTTATGAATATTATGAATTTCGTAAAAATTAAGTGCGTTGTGTGTAAGGGACGACGTGTATTGGATTAATATCATATAAACATATGGATGATGATTGGGTATGATTTAAATACAATTTTTAAGCAAAAAGTTGAAGAAATTAGAGTTGGGGACGAGATAGGACGCGATCCAGCGTCTGGATTTGCCTTTGCACATTTTAAATTAAGACGGGTCGCTACAACTCCTCCGCTACCTTCTCCATCCTTCGCATCCATCTAACAATCTCCTCAGACATCGATGTAAAATGAGATGACTGAGGAGGGGGCGGAATCATCGGCTGCGAAGTATCATCCTCTATGTGGTGCAAAGGCGATACTAGAGGCTATTCCTCTAAAGGGGCTGTACAACTGAGGGGGGTGGAGTCCTC